>JAPYZE010009512.1:0-15100 GCA_030522805.1 Leptomastidea abnormis
TATATATATATGTAAAATCAAGAGGGGAACTATTCCAGTCGCCATCTTTTCCCAACTTTATCTCACATAAAGAGGGTAGTGCTTTTGCAACGTGATATGTCTGAGCGCATAAGTATATATTATAGAATACATGAAAGACCGATGTGGGGTGCGAGATTTGGATTCATTAGAGAGATGGCGAACGAGAAAGTTGGATACGCGATGGGAACATTCAAGCTTCTTATTTCTGTATTTCTCAGAGATTAAAGCGAAACTATACCTATATTATAGCCATATACTATGCTTTAGTGTTGCTTTCAACATTGCATAAAAGTAACGCGAACTTATGTTCGCCAAGTTCAGCTTACATTTTACGCAACGACAGAGAGGTCAGAAATGGGTCTGCTTATAACAATAAACGACTAACAATTGTATATATAGTAAACACATTCGTTTAATAATAATGGCATATTCTGCGTACGATTGTCTTTAATGAGGATAATAGCAGGAGTCTTTGTAAAAAAGTAGTTGAAGGGTTACTGCAAAAGTTGTTTCTTCCGGGATCGGTACTTGCGGCTGAGACTGCAAAATTATATAGGAAGTGTTGTTGTTGTTGTTGTTGTTGCTGTTGTTGCTGTTGTTGGGCAAGCAAGCACATGGGGCCTACCTACTGCTGTAGCTGTGGTCAAGACATATAAGTATCCACTTCTCGGAGAGTCGGAACGAACGGCTATGTCTTTTCGCCTCGGGTCCTTGACATTGCCAATATTGCCAAGAGGTCGTGCTCGTGTGTGCCAGATGGAGAACTATTATAACCAGCTGCTTCTCGGGCCACTATGTATATACGTCACTTTGCAAATTTTTGCGAACGATCGGTTGATGGTCAGCTTGAACTGCTGCTCCTGCTGCTGCTGTTACAACTCGGGCGGGCTGCGTGACGAATTGATTAGGCACTTGGCAATGCTTGGTTGCTTCTCGCTTTGATGCCCGCCAACAAACTTTCCGGTCACCTCTTTTTTTTCTTTCTTTCTTTCTTTCCTTCTATCTTTTTTTATTTGCTACACAATATAGGCATCTTAGCCGATGTTTGCTAAAATTTAAATAAAAAGTAAGATTTGTCTGTTTATTTTATCTGCGTTTGACAAAAAATAAACTTTTTTTATTGTATTTACTTTCTTGTTTGAAAATGTTCTCAGCGTTCTCCATAAAAAATAAAGTCTGATATGTTCATGCCGTCGAGAATATAAAAAAAAAAGCATATTTATTTTAAAAATAAGTTATAGACAATGTATGAATGAACGATGAAAAAGATGGACTAGTTATTTAATATTACACAGTCTAAGAGATGTTCTATTCATAATTTTGGCGTGGAATATAATCGAGGCCCAGAGGGCCCGACAAGTCTAACATCTAGAACGACCCTGAGCTTTGTAAGCAACAAGAAAAGGGCGGAGCAAGAGAATAATATATATAGTTTATATTATATTTACCTACTCGAGAAACATGGTGGAATAATAATCGAGAAGCAAAGCTAATCGGAGCATTCGACCAAGGGAAGTCGATTTTGAGCTTTATGGAGCGACGGATTAGCTACGACCTGCACTGTTTACTCTCTTTTTTTTCTCCTTGATCCTCTAAAAGTTTGAACCATATATTATGTACATAGTTCTTTCAATGACCTCACGGAAATTAAATTCTCTCGTCCTCGCAAACACGAGGATCTTTATAATACGGATTTTCATCATTTGTATATATATATATATAGATACACACATGCATCTATACAAATTATTAAAATTGTCAAGAGAACAAGTTCAACAATCTTATATGCTTGATGTAATTTATAATTTATAATTTTTTTTATTCTTCGTGAAATTTTAAAGAAGTAAAAAATGATGATAATAATTTAAAGGTAAATAAAAAGAAAAAGAATGGTATATACCTAGTGTATGTGTAATAATAAGAATGAGTTGTTTTTTGTTCTCGCAAAAACCTCAGCCGTCGGTTAAGTAAAAAAAAAAAAAGAGAGAATAAAAGTTGGAAAGAGGTAGAGGTATAGGTATAGTAGATATAGACTGTGTGTAGTGTATATACCATAGCGTGTGCAGGCATATATAACGCGTGCGCGCCGTCAACCGCAGAAACGACCAAGACGACGAAGACGACGAAGACGATGACGATGACTGACCGCTGACTCCGCTGTGCATGCAATAGGTGTGTATACCTAATACAAGTTGGAAGAAGAACGGGGTATAGCTATAGCTATATAGCTACATAGTGGTATGTATACATCCTCCTTTTTCCGGCGATGTGTACCTATATACCTATATATATAACTATGGGCTATATCGATTCAAGACAGCGTATAATTCGATATCGATAGCCGTAACCTTATAGCCCAAGCTTATGTATAAAGACGAGCACACGCGAGGTTGCAAGGAAGGGAAGAAAAAAGGACGAGGTGTCTTCTTAATGTATATATCATCGTATGTGTATATATACGTATAGTAAGAGAATCTTGGAAACTGGAAGCTAAGAAGAACTTGAGAGTCGCCAATGTCACTCGAGACTGGCCTTTCCTTGCGAGGACGTTGTTGCATCGGTTATAGCTCTATATAGTTTTTTTACTGCCTCCTCGTTGTTTCAGTGCGTCCTGAGGAAATGAGTTGAAAAATTAAAACTATAACAGACATATTATGAAACAGCATATTTTTTCATTTTTAATTAAAAATGCACAAGAAAGAAAGTTCTTTAATTTTATAAATATTCAAATCTTGAAAAAGTATCGTAGACGCGACAAAATAAAATTAAAGCATCAAGAGAAAGGGTGTGTAAAAGCGCATTGGATGGGAAATAGAAAGAGCGTAAGAGAGAGTATATAGGAAGGGGGATGTAATTTCGGCTTTAATTCCACTCTCGAGCACCTCCCATCCGCATTTGCGAAACTGCATCTTTCTCTCTCTCTCTCTCTCTCTCTCTCTCTCTCTCTCTCTCTCTCTCTCATTCTCTCATTCTCTCATTTTATAACGTTGTTTCTCTCTTATGACCCGCAGTGCATAAATATACCTACTATACGAATATAACAACGGCCAAAGCAACGCGCAGCGCGGTTACATTATGATGAGCCGTGTTTTTCGCTCCTTCTACCTCCATCTCCTCAGCCTCCACCACCACCACCACCGAAGAAAAAAAAACCTGAAGAAGACGCTTCAGAGAGTAGAGGAGAGTAGAGTAAAGAAAAGAAGAAGAAGAAGAAGAACCGACGAGCTCGCGATATCCTTTGTGCGGTTTTCGTGCGCTCGGCCGCAGAGCTCGACCTGACCAACTCGTCGTGCCCAAGTAAAGTAGAGAAGAGAGAGAGAGAGAGAAAAAAAGAGACTTGCAAGCGGTGATTGCATCCGCAGCACTACATCAGCAGCGAGAGAAGGACAAGTCGTCGACGCGAGTGGATATAATATATATATAGAAGAAGAGACGATTTTTCTCGGAATCCGATATGCGCGATTTGTGGCACACGCGGCTTCTCGCTCGCGTATCCATCGTGTGATGTCGTGTATATCTATAATAGTGGCTGCACGTATATACCTATACTATTGCGTGCGACGGCGGCAGAATGCGATCTCTAAAAAATTGTAAATCTCTGCTATAGACTCTTGCAAATTTTTATTTGATTTTTTTTTTTTTTTTTTTAATTTATTTTACTTTTAGAATTATTTCTCTTACAAGTTATTAATCAGTTTTTATTTAAAGTTAACGTAGACAGACTTATATTTATATCAATTTTCAGATTCCAGCCTGCGAACATATTTCAAACTGAAAAAAAAAATAAAAATAATATTAAAGTTGTGTAATATACATTAATATATCGAATAAGTATATCCAAGGATCGTATGCATATATCAATAGAATAACGGTCCTTCTCATGGCCTATGACTCTTTGACTTGTTATTAAAGTTAATCCAGATTTCAACCGTATCTCCGTACAATACTATAACGGTCAAGAAGATTATACAATTTGCATCCGGTAAACATATTTACTATTTTCTTGTTCTTTTATTAATACAATTGAATGCTACTGTACTTTCGAAATAATTACAAAAATAATAAAAAAAAATAATTTCAATGAATTTTGTTAAAATTTTATCATCAAATTTAGTAAAAATAACCTTTGCCCATTTTAAAATAGGTACACCTTCGTGCACATAGAGATGTTTTTTTTGTTTTTAATTTATAATAAAGCTCCAGGACAGCGACGAGTTTTCGTCCTTAGCCAGCAGGACCCATAATGTTTCTTTCGCTATACATGCGCAATCTCTCTCTCTCTCTGCAAAAACGTCCTCCCCGTTAATTCCCGAACAATTAGGCGAGTGCGCAGGCCTCTTTATCCGCTGATTAACTCCGTTCCTCGGGATTTCTTTCTCGGGGCCCACCAGTGCCACATCGTCGTCGAGATCGGCGGGTGGTCCCAGGCCGAAAATTGCCAGGGGGCGTGCTCAACATCAGCTCTCACTCTCTCTCTCTCGCGCAGACTTTCTCCCTTTCTCTCTCTCTCTCTTTCTCCCCCTCCCCCCCTCTCTCTCTCTCTCTCTCTCTCTCTCTCTATTTTATACTCTTGCGCGCGTGCGTATCATATATATATATATACGCCTGCGCTGCTTGACGTCCAAAATAACCGAATGTCAACATTGTCATCGTCGACATCGTAGTCATCGTTGTAGTAGTCGAGGCGTCAAGGGGTTCGTCGGCTGATCGAATTATAGGGCCGGGAGAGCAGGCAGTAGCAGAGGCTGGGAAGGGCTGCTGCCTTTCTGCCCCGGGAATCCAGGCCCCCACTGGGCACATCACTCTGCGCCCTCAATTACTCGACGCGCGAGAGCAAAGCGCAGCAGCAGCAGCAGCAGCTGTGCGAGATTCGTTTGGCTCTTTCTCTCTCTCTCTCTCTCTCTCTCTCTCTCTCTTTCGAGAGCAGAAGCAGGAAAGCTTGTGATATATGTAGTAGCAACAACCCTTTGACTTGTAAAGAAGAGGTCAGCTACATCGAAAAAAAGAGAGAGAGAGAGAAAGAGAGGGAGTCCTGGCTAAGAGCTGGATTCTTTACCGGACTACTGACCAACGCCCACCTCGACCTCGCGATCCCGGCAATTGCGTCAAATTCAATGTCAATTCCTTGTGGGACTGACCATCGCGCTACTCTAAAATTATTTATTTTAGCTAATGTTCAACCCGCTTATTTCACCTTACCTATTATATATTTTCCTTGCTGCGATCATAAACACACCTTTGTCCGCTCCATCCTTTCGGATCTGAGAATAAGCAAATTAGACGGCAAGAATATTAGCTATTACAAGTATAATATATTGATAAAAATTAGTTGCAGTGACTATCAAAATCATAATTTACGTTAGACTTGTGTAACACGAATCATTTTTTTTTCTCAGTTATTTACATTTCTTCCCATAAGTAGGTAGGTATATAATGCATGAGACGAGCAACGTTTTTAAATAATATTTAACTTTGTGTTGACGACTCAGTCAATTTATATAGAGTTCAATTTATAAGACTGCGTGTCACAGCTTTTTTTTCTCTTGACGGTTTCAATTTCTATACACATCTGGAGATGGGGAGAGGAGGAGGGCGGGGGAGGGAGTAAAATAGAAAAACAGATTCGTGTGCCATTCCGGAAGTCTCGTCGTGTATATAATAAGTATATAAGCAGACAGAGGAGGCATCAAGTTTATTTGTCGATCGCGTTTAGACGATCCCCCGAGAAAAAATGAGAGAGGGAGGGAGAGAGACTTTTTTCAATTCTTGAAAGGAAGAAGACGTTCACAAGCTATTATTGGTATAGGATGTATGTTATGGGGAGGTCCTTCGTTTATATATCCTCACTTCGTATAAGTCCTTTCAAAAGATTCCAACTTATATATGTATGTTCTTGTGTATACCTACTATATATGCTTATATTGCTCTTTCTTTGTGTATAAGTTGCTCTTGTCTCTCTGCTACCGATTTTCTTAAAATAGCAAGCAAAGTATCGCAATCATTTTTTCAAATAATTTTATTTTTTTTTTTACAACTCTATCAGAATATCATTAATTGTTTAATTATGTTTACTTATAAATGTAGTATGCTTCTTGAAAATATAATGATAATAATAATAATAATAATAATAATAATAATATTTTCGAATTAATTATTAACAAAAATTCCAGAATTTTTCATGATATCCAATGAAAGCAATAATGCTATATCTATAAGTGCTATCGACAAAATGGTAATTAATATAAATACTAAACCCCACAGTAACTCGCGAGTAAGTACTCTCGAAGCGTCGAAACTGTAGTGTAAGTGTGTGTGTGTGTGTGTGTGTGTGTCTGTTGTTGCCCATAAATTTCTCTAAACTCGCCGATGAAAAATAAGGACCATATATTAGTACTCTATGGTACAAAAACGCTTTTCTGTACCTGCATCCAACGAGCTATGTTTCCCTTACTCTCTCTCTCTCTCTCTCTCTCTCTCTCTCTTTTACTCTCTGTTACTCTGAGTTTCTCTCCCTCTATATTATAGTTTTCTCTTGGGAGACATACACACAGACAGAAATACACAAACGTTATGAAGAGACCCTCGATAGCAGATGTTTATTTTGACGCTTTGACTGGGCGCGCTCGAACGAGTGCAGGATATATATAAACGGCATCAGCCGAGCATCGTCAGCGCAGCATCGTACTATCTCTATCCTCTTGAGAGAGAAAGACAGAGAGAGAGAGAGAACTCAATGGGATGCTGTTGCTGCATCAGATCATCTCATCCCCGTCGCTCGAGCGCACTCGAGAAAAACTACTATTGCTACAACAACTACTCACAGTAGTGTGTGTGTGTGTGTATCCCAATGAGAAGCCCCGCCTCCTATTAACGATGATTTCCAATCGGATCCTGCGAGCTTTTACTTTATTATTAATTCTCTCTCCCTCTCTATTTCTCCCTCTCCTCTTCCTTTTTATTCTGTCTCTTTTTCATTTCGAGACAAACTAAAATCTGTCTCTTCGTCCCAAAAGCTTGTGACTACCTATATAATTTAACAGCATGTCGCCGCGTGTGTGCCGTTTCGAATATACTTATATATTTTGACGTATTCAACTAGTTTGTTTCGACTAAACGTCTCCAGAAGACCAGATTTTTTTGTCAGTTGTTTTTTTTTCCTCTTATATATTTTACTATAGATCACTTTTTCTTTCGTGTTGTCATTAATAATAAGCTTGAATGCTCCAATTAACGCATTATTAATGAAAGAAAAACTTTTTTTAAAAAAAAAAAAAAAAAAAACGATTTGGTATAACGCGCCTTTTTTAACACTTTTGAATAATTAACACCTTAGAATTTGAAATCACGTCAACGACAAGAATAATAAACTCTGCTTTAGGCCTACTTACTCGGTCGCGCCTCCTTTGTTTATCGCGAGATTGCGTATTATATAGTACAGCGACAAGGGAAGGCGATACAATATAAGCAAGCGCTGTACAGAGAAAAAAGCGTGAAGAAAAAAGGCGTTGACAGACGGCGCGACAATTAGCGCCCTCGTAATTCTCTCTCTCTCTCTCTCTCTCTCTCTCTTTTTTTTATAATACTTATATTCTCGTTTTAATCAAGCCACCCTCGCACATTTTGTCTTCCAATCTTTTCTCTCTTTCCAGTAAACACTTACACATACCTACATATATATATATATATATATATATATGCCATTGTCGCGCTTAATCAGCCCTTATACGCAGTTTGACGTACTCTTTTTTCCCTTTTTTTAATTCTTTGTCGCGCTTACACTTGCCTTTCATGAATTTATTTAATCCGCAGATTGATATTAGCGATTACGAGCTGTAGTAGTAGTAACAGCTAGTTTTTTTATTTTTGTTTTAATCGCCAGGCATGGAACTACCAAGAAACGCCTGTGCTCTTACTCAAAATAACATGAAGGAAAAAAGCGCTGCTGACTGCATTAACAGGATGTTTTCGCAAAAAAATCTAAAGAAGTATTGATGTTATTAAATGATCTCTCTCTCTCTCTCTCTCTAAAATAAGTATTTACAAAATTGACTGTTTTAGAGCAACACAAGCTGTCGGTATATGCATAATATTTAATAAAAATCTAAACTCTCAGCGGCAACATAATATATAAATCAGCGGCATTCACATGGAAGAGCCTCGTCATATTATCATTAAGAAACATTAGAAAATATTATTAACTCGTGTTTTATAAAATGCGTTAGACAAAATAGACCTTAGTGATGAACCTGCAAGCTGTTAAAGCCAAGAGAAATTAATAATAAGCATCCCTGACTATATATGTACCTATAAACATTTAGGAAGCAAAAGAAGAGAGCGTGAAGACCGAATGGTGTGTATTGTATATTAGGTTGTATCTAAGGAATCGGGGGTGTAAGTTAAAAAAAAAAAGGAGAATATAAGCGAGGGAGCATCACCTGGTGCGATCATCCATCAGAGTAAGTCGAGTAAGGAAAGAGAGAGAGAAAGAAAGAGAGAGAGAGAGAGAGAGAGAGAGAGAGAGAGTGAAAAGGAGCGTCAAGGGATGGAGAACATAGAAAGAATATATAAAATAAAAAAGGGGAATTATTAGAAAGTTACGCGCGAGCACAATATATAATATAATAATAAACGGGTATAGGTCAAAGGGTGCGGGAACGCGTGAAAAATGACGCAGTAATAATCGTATGCTCATTGATCCCCACCACTTTTATATTCTGACGACGCGGCCACTTAACCAATGCAGCTACATACATATATAAAAACATAAACGCATGTATACGCATTACAGCCTACTTTTTAGTCTATTATTATCATGAACATTTACACGCATTTCTAAATTATCATATATATATATATATATATATATATATATATATATATATATATTAGGCATACCTATATGTACTATTATTATTACACCATTTTTATTGTTGCATATAATTATTGCTTTTCTTAATGTCGTCCTATTATCATAATCATTTTGCATAAATACAAGTGATCGAGGCAAGGAGATAAAAATGATTGAAAATTTAAAAAATTGAATAATAACGACAAAAGGTTCAATGCTAATATAATGAGATCAAGTAAGACTTATATAAAGTCGAGATGCAATACTTTTAAAAATCTTACAACGAGATATGAAGCAGGAATTTCATTTTTATCTTCTGAGTAAAGCTACGTATATATATATATATATATATATAGAGTGATGAAAGGCGAGTATAAAAACTATATATATATATGAGGGGTGGAAAAGCACAATTTGTCGGTGTCACGTTAATATAGAGGCTCGAGAAAGGGTGAACAAAACTTACTCGCCCCCCCCCCTCCCCCCACCCACCCTTGTTCATTCTGTTGCAGCGTAACGGTAATAGTAGTAGTAGCGCATCCGCCTCATTAACTCCTCGTTGTTGCAGCAGAGGGGGAGATAAGTTATAAGGGAAAAGCAAAGGATGGGAGGAGGAGGAGGAGGGGGGGGGCAGACATTACATGTAATACAAGCGATATGGGTGTATATACTTATGCGTTGTGTCGTAGGAGCTGAGCTCGTAAAAAGCAGCCGTCGCTACACCAGCTCCAAAGTGGCTGCACCCCCGAACGTCAGGAGACACTTAACACATTTTTAAAAAATTTTTTGAAAAACTTCGTACGCATGTCTTTTTGTAATTTTGCAAGCGCAAGATACCCTATATAAATAATCATCCAAAGTCTGCAGAGCAACGAGTCCTGCCAGCTTTTCCATTCGTTTCCGGTATAATACGTATACGATAGAGATTCGTTTTTCAAAAATATTAACGACTACCGATGACAGAGACAAAATTTTTACAATAACCCATACTTTTACGAGCTTGCTGAAAAATTTGACGACACCCACCTCGTTTTCCCCTTTCTCTACAGCTTTAAGTTTGTAAATTAGCAGGATAGGCGGGAAACTGTTAGTTGCAGAGAATGACTCGAATGATGTGTCTCAATGCGTCGCTCTTTACGTTGTCGACTGTGCTTGTAAAAAAAGTAAGAAGGAAAAAAAGGGAAAAAACGGTGTTTGAATGAGTGTAGGAGCAATGTCACGTCGTCGGGCGGGTATATAGACATATCCCCCGCAGGAACATGACGACTGCTTCTTTTTTTTTTTTTCAAACTCTTCTCTCAAGGGGAACAATAAGAAAGTATATAGGATCACAACTGAGCTAATGATTTTCAGCCAAGATGTATTTTCATGCTTAAATATAATCATTTATCCTCGGAACTTACATAAACTATGTATTAATAACTCTCGATGAATTATTTTCATCGTTCAAACACTTTTTAATCTCATGGCTTTTTTGAATACCTACTTCATATAAATGTTTAGGTATATTAAAGTTAATTCAAATATGTATTTTACGTATTAGTACTTGTAATTTATAAGTAGTAAAAAATATAGCTCGCGCGAAAGTATTTAAAAAATTAGGTCGAGTGATGATTCGAATAAAGTTGGACTGACAGGCAAATTCCAAGGATAATGCGTAGACATCGTGGAAAAAGTTGGCTACTTCCTGCTAAAAAGCCTCGTCTCAAGACGACATTATCAGGGACAAGTAATCCCTGGCCTCTCGGAGCGGAAGCTGCTGCTTGCCAGACGCGCTAACGCGACATCAGACGGCGTACGTGCTTTTATAAACAAACAGTCGGAGCTTTTATTATCCATTGCTGGATTTTATTGCACGAGCCAAGTTTACGTTCGCCGCACGGCTCTGGCTTGGCAGAGAGAAATAGAGAGAGAGAGAGAGAGAGAGAGAGAGAGAGAGAGAGAGAGAAAGAGACTTGACTAAGGCCGACGCGGACTATATCTATTAACGTTGTCGTGTGTACATACTCGTCATACTACCTTATTCGTTTACATATACATATATATCTTTTGGCCCCCGGGGAGATTTATTTTCGACTTGAAGACTGAAGCATTTTTATTAGACGATTAGATGAATGAGATGGGCTGCGCAGTTATAGATTATATAGTATTATAGTATAGCATAGAGAAGCAGCTTTCCTGTTGTTACATATGTGTGTGGCTCATCTTTGATGAAATATTTCAAATATTTTCAACTGCCTCCTAGCTATTAAATGAATTCAAAGAGTCTCGCGTTCACTTGTATCTGAGCTATATACATTAGATTGAAGCCAGTAGCAAAATTCAGGCAGCAAATATAGACTTAGGCCGCGTATCTCAAATAACGCCTCGAGAGCGAATAGTCGCCGTCGTTAAAATCCGACAAATTCCCCGCTAATGTAATATGATGTCTCGAGCTTTATTTCTCTCTCTCTCTCTCTCTCTCTCTCTCTCTCGCTCGCGGTATAGCCGTAAATCTTTTTGAGTTATCGCCGCTTAAGCGACTGTGAAATTAGCGGTTTGGCCCAGGCTCTGCTGCGATGTGATCTCTGTCTGTGATGCGCCTCTCTCTCGTAACTCTCTCTGCTAGGTGCTAAATTTTCGCCATCATCTCCCAGCATTCCGCCCCACTATCGAATCCTATCCGCCTTACAAGATCTATATGCCCCCTAATAAGAAAGAGAGAGAGAGAGAGAGAGAGAGAGAGAGAGAGAGAGAGCGCGACGACTTTTGACTTTTATAGTTCAAGTCATCTTGAAGATGATGCGCGCCGCTCTCTTATTTGCCTCATCTTTTTTGATTTTGCGCATACATCTTGGCATTTCTTGTACTCTTCTATGCTCTGTTTCTTTTTTTTTTTTTTTTTTATTTACTTCTTGATTTGAAAGAATGCACTTGAACGAGCTTTTTTTTCAAGTTCTTGTAATAAATTTCATCCAACATTGACAAAAAGAGGAGATGAAAAAAGGAACAGAGGAACATAAGGGAGGCTGACGGATAGTTGACCGAGTATTGAAAACTTAATAATTCGAATTCCTCTGGGAAACGAGAGTAAAAGAAGAAGAAGAAGAAGAAGAAGAAAAAGAAGACGCTACAGTTATAATACATATATAGTGTCAAGTCGAGGAGAAGAAAAGGAGAGCGCGAGAGAGTGGACCAACACCGGGAGTCGAAAAATCAAAGACAGACGTTATAAAAAGGAGGATGACGAATGCGTTTGAAAAAAAAAAGAGAGAAAAAGAAAGATGCGTTATATTCCAGGAAGGAACTGAAATGTAAGGCTTGGGGAGTAGTAGTTACCTATATTATGAGGGAGCAGGAATAGTTTGGCTTTCCCCGCCGCGGGAAGCCGATGTGTCAACGTTACGTTTCAATCGCAGGTAGCGCTCTAGCGCCTACCATATACCCTCCTTAATGCCCTTTTGCACCTTCTTTTTTCGTTTGGTGTCAAAAAAGAAAAAAAAAAAAAAAAACGACATTGTTATACCGTAGTGTCGCGTCGGCGTCTATTCAACGGAAAATGAACGACTTCCCGTTTGATCTTTCAATCGTCGAAACTCCTTGCACTCCTACAACAGTACTAAATTCAATAACACATTTTTTTATTCTTATAAATGCGTGAGACTAATCCGTTGAATTACATTATTTTTAAAAATCAAATTTATTGGAATATTTTTTTGAGAGATGTTTTCAAACATTGACATATTTGTATTTTTTTCCTGACCGAAATTATAAAATTAAATATCCACAGAAAAAATAAAAAAAAAAAAAAAAAAAACCATTTGGTAAAAACGATCGATAACAAGCGCACTCAACAACGCATCGTCGTCTATACCGGCCCATCTTGACACGCGTAACGAAGTAACTCTCTTTCAAGAGAACATGTCCATCAGTAAACTATAGACAAATACATCAAAACGAGCTTCTCTTTCTACGCAACGCATGAAAATCGAAAAAAAGAAGAAAAAAGCCAGGCTGTCTCTTCCTCTCTCCCTCTCTCTATTGCAGCCAATATATAAATAGGTATACAGGTAAAACCGAAAAAATGCGCAAGCAAAGAGGCAGACAAAAGCATCATCCAGAATTGAGAATGAGCCTGTTATACTCACAGGGCGATGATTGCCGTCGCCCGTCGGGCGTATCGGATATCCTCTTACGCGAGAGCGAATTACATGGATCAGCTCCCACGAATACACCTATCAATCAGTGGGGAGTGGGGGGGGGGGGGGGTCCAGCGAGAAACAGCTCCCTTCTTTTTTTTTCCTCCGTTGAATTTTGGATTTCGCGGGTGTTTGCAGCGCGCGTTCCGCTCTCGGCTTTTTTCTCTTTTTTTCATCTTCTTCTTCATCTTCTTCTTTTTCTTCTCTTCATTCCTCTGGCTCCTTTTATTCGCGGCTGGCTCCCTGGGGTCTGCAGGCCAAATAGAATGTAGGTATTTATACATCTCTTACAACATTGAAGTCGAACGGAATCAACTGACCGGATGATTTGAACAAGCTTGTCTCTGCTCTCTCTCTCTCTCTCCGCTCTTTCTTTTCTTTTTTTTTTCTTTTTATCTTCATCCTCGCGTATGAAGATCCACAACTCATTAAAATGCTTGAGAATACTTGTAACATTTGTGTTTCAGTTTACCAAATCAAATTTTATTTGTTTGCTCAACTCAAATCATTACTTCTGTAAGACAATTATAAACAGCGAGCATCAGTAACAATTCCACCAGCTTATAATTAAAGTCCATATTATAGCTAAACACTCGAAGGAGTAGAAACGTCAAACACCTCAGCCGGTCGATCCTTGTATATATGAGGGCCCTCACACAGGAGCCCTGTCAAGCAGCGACTACAACATAGAGAGAGAGAGAGAGAGAGAGAGAGAGAGAGAGAGAGAGAGAGAGAGAGAGAGACGGCAAAGCTGACATCGCGTTATACCTATATATATACATCACCAATATAAGTGAAGAGGAGGCCCCTTTAAGTCTAAAGGAGAAAGATAAAGAAAGTGAGAGAGTGAGAGAGGGGAGGGAAAGAACGGCAAAAGTATATACAGTCCAATACAAAAGGGAGAGGGGAGGAGAGCCTGCCTTATAGAAACGTGCCCCCATGCACGGTGACGGGGACCTATACATATACATATATATACTTTCTCTATACACGTATACACCACTCGTTGTTGTTTGTCAGCAAACAGGATAGCGTTACAAATTCCTACCAAAAAAGAGCCAGTAGCCCATCTCCAGTCGACACTGCGCTGCGGTATAAGTATATTCGACACAGGAGAGGGAAGAGGAGGAGGTAGGTAGGTAGGTAGGTAGGTATATCTCTATACACCTATAGAAAAGGGCATTAGAAAGAGAGAGAGAGAGAGACCATCATCACGGTAATACCGCGCGAGCCGTCGACAGCAACGAAATCACCGGATTAGCAGCGGCTCTCTTTCATTCGTGTACCTATACATATGTATATATGTGCATCTTTTCACTCGGATCTCTTTCTACATATAAATATATATAGGTATTAGGTACTGGATCGTTGGCGGTGGTGGCCTCCTCTCCGGCCTGGAGAAAGGACTTCCCTAGCTTTATCCCCCCCCACTCCATACATTTTTCCCCATCTCTATGATTAGATTATATTCATATAGCATAGCGCTAAGTGTTGTTTTTTTGCTCTATACAATTAGCTAAGTCAAAATGTAGGTATATGTTTAAAGTAATTTTGATTATTCATCGATTTTTGTTTGGTTTTCCAGACGTTAAATAGATGAATTTATAACTATAGTTATATAGTTGAAATCAATTAAATTAATTTATAAATTATGAGGAAGAAGAAGAAGAAGGAGGAGTAGATGAAAATAATAATAATAATAATAATAATTTGTTGAGAATCAGATAAGTTTTTTATTACCTGTATATAATACAGGAAGAAGCTTTATATGATTTAGTTGAGGATAATCATTCGATACCATGTTTATATCGTCTCAGTTTCCAAAGTATTTCACAGCTCGGATTTTTTACTTTATGTAATTTTAGTTACTTTTTTTCTTCTTATTATCATTCCTTTAACGCCCGGCACACGAAAAGAAGAAGAGATATATCCATTATCCCTGTGCAGCAGCAGCAGTACAGCTGAGCCCGGAAGAGGGAAGGCCCGAGATATACATAAAAGTTGAGGGCGAGTGAGTATGAATATCAGGTATAGGTGGGGGAGGAGAGAAAGA
>JAPYZE010009515.1:0-10898 GCA_030522805.1 Leptomastidea abnormis
TAATAACTTTACAAATTTTTTACGAAAAAACAACGATTCCTACAAAAAAATTATAAGAGATATTATTTGTTTCAAATTGACCAAAGAATCGGGAAAAAATTTTTTTTTTAAGAAAACAATTAAATTTTTTATAATTGTTCATAACAATTTGTTTACGCCAAAAAATTGGACTATTGTATTAAAATTTAACTCAAAAATTTTATTTTTTTTCAAGCAAAATATCATATTACGTACCTAGGGAACAAGAATTAAGAACGCCTAGATCACCAGGATATTCCGCCAAAGGCGAAACCGAAGGCCGGGAACCTGGTGATCTGAGCCTTTTTAACTTGTTCCCATGGTGCGCATACTAGATTTTTCATCTCCCGATCAGGAAGTGCAATTGAAATTCACATAGCTGATCGGGAGTGATAAAAAAGTTATTTATTAATATATTGATTTATATAATATACTGACATTCACACGACTTTGAAGTTTCACTTTTGTTGGGGGTCCCCGAGACCCACACTCGGTTTTTCGTTAAATTCGTGTGTTTATTTTTCAGCTTCCGTGTGCATTTGTAAAGGAACTTGCAGTAACGTGAGAATTTCCGTTGATTTTGGAGGAAAATTTATTAATCGAGAAAGTCGAGTTCTCTTGGAGATATACAGGTATTTTTCTGCGTCTGTGTGCATTTGCGAAAGATCATGCAGGAACATGAGAATTTCCGTCGTTTTTGTAGAGAAATTTTATTACTTGGGTTAGTAGAGTTTTCTTAAAAATTTGCGTGTATTTTTCAGCGTTTGGGTGCATTAGTGATTGATCTTGCAGTAACGTGAGAATTTTCGTCGATTTTGGAGAGAATTTTCAATAATCGGGAAAGTAGTTTTCTGAAAGATTTGCGTTTATTTTTCAGCGTTTGCGTGCATTAGTGATGGATCTTGAAGGAACGTGTAAATTTTTGTCAGTTTCGGAGAGAAATTTTATTAATCGTGTATATATATCGGGTGTATTTTTTTCAAAAACGTGCGAATATTTTTTAGTGTCTGTGTGCATTTGAATGGAATTGTGTGAAATTATGTGGCAATCTTTGGTTAGGAGTCGTAGTGCGTTGTTTTCGAAGAAATTAATTTATTTTAGGGTGTGTGAGGTCTTTTAAGAGTACGACAGCATATTTCAGCGTTTGTGGGAATTTTTAGGAGATTTTGCGGAGTCGTGTGGAAATGTAAAATCGCATCGTTTTCTGGAGGAAAATTAAATTGTATGGGTGTGTGAGATCTTTTAAGTGTCTGTGTGGATTTACGTAAAGTTGTTAAAACTAATGAGAAATTGCCTTATTTAAGATGGAATTTCAGATCTCTAACGTGTGTAGGATTTTTCTACAAAAGTGTGAGTATTGTTTAGTGTCTAAATAGATTTGAGTACAACAATTTTGTATGCCACGTTTATTTATTTTTTCTCTCTTTTATTTATCGCAATAATAATATAGATAATCTTAAGGTAAGAATTTTGGCAAGAAAAGGTTTCATGCAGTTTGAATAACGCAGACCATTTTTTAGATATAACAGAATTTAATTTTTTATCAATTTATTTGTAATTATAATAATAGATTACATAGTAATAAGAAAATAACGGAATCCCAATACATTTATTTGATTGTATAATAGCGCTATTTATAGATTGTACCCGCATAGAACACTTGATGGCCATCGCGCTTAGTTAGAGTGCACTCTTACCTTCACCAGGACAAGAACAAAAGAGAAGATGGGGGTGTGACGTCTCAGCCGTCTCGCCGGAGTCGTGGTTTGTGAAGGGCTAAGGTGTTGCACCATGCGCCGCTCCACTACAATCCTTAATCGATACACCAATCAACAGGAAAAACGTTGTCGACGCTGGCGACTTGAGTAGACGAGATGCCTCACACCGAGACTGCCGTGGTCTTCTCCCTTGTTCATGCGTACTGTACAGAGGATTGGACGCAAATGGCCTTCCCGCTCCGCTACAGTTCCCTTCCACCTTATCGTATCTCCGCTATTTTTTCCTCTCTAAAGCTCCGCTCTCCTCAAGAAAGGAGGAAAACTCCGTCGATACGGCAGTGTGAGGCACATGCTTGCAATGACCCCAAACAGAGGGGATGTGTAAAAATAAGTAAAATTGTGTCATTAGTAGCAATATTTTTGATGTCTTGGGTGCGTTAGTTTCTGCAATATGTAAGTAAAAATATTTGTACCATACGCTGGCCTAAAGTAAGTTTTTTCTCTCAGTTATATATACTAGAGGGGTTCCCCCCTGCTTGCTCCGCTCGCCAACTTCCCATTGAAAGTAAAAATTTATAAGTATATCATTAAATAATAAAGAAATTTAGATTTTATTATTGTAAATGATGTTGCAATGTATTAGCTTTTAAGGATGTTAGTGATCTCATTTTACAGATTTTATATCATATTTTTTTATTATTTTTTAAAACTTTATAATACATTAAAATTTTTAGAATCTTAATGAAAAATTTTATTTTACATATTATAAGAAATAATGGTAGGTTATACAGAAGATTTAGTTGTTTATTTTAATAAAGCATTGAATAGCTTGTTCTGTCATAATGTTAGTTTATTATCAATTCGACTTTTTTATATTAGTGATAGACTATTGTCTTGTATTGGTTTTTAAGAAGTATGTATCTCTCTATATTATAAAAAAAATCGTGCAGTCGCCAATGCCGCCACCGCTGCCGGGGTCAGAAATCTGTCCCGCCTCCATTCGGAAAAATATCCTAATTTAACGATAAACTTTCATATTTTAAGGATAATGTCCTAAATTAGAACATTTTTTTGAATGGAGGCGGGACTGATTTAAAATATCCATAATACAGAAAAAGACATTTTTCGAAAAAGGACATCTTTACGAAAATAGACACATTTCCGAAAACATCTATTTTTCTGATATGTTTATATTTTTTTAAAATCGACATATTTTTGAAAACATCTATTTTACTGTTAAAATTGGGGACATTTTTTCGATAATCCAATTTTAGACAAAATGTCACATTTTAATTCGATAAGGTGTCCCACTTCAATTTTTGAGAAAGAAGTCCTACCTTAATTATTCGGGAGTATGTTCTATCTTAATTTTTCAAATATTAGGAATGTTAGGAAAGGTGCTCTGCTAAAATTATTTAAAAATATATATCACACCTAAATTTTAAGTTTAAAGATAGAAAGAAGAAAAATGAGAAAATGAAAAAATTTATGAGAGGAAAGGACAAAAATGAATAGTTTAAAGATAATGTAGCAAAATAAAAACTTAATTGAATTTCAATCGCAAGAACTTACGCAAGAACTTGGAGAACTTACTTAAGAAAGTCTTTTTTCAGCAGGGTTTAAATCAGTTTTACATGCAAGAATCCTTTCTCAATGAGAACTTACTGTGTGGTGTGTATATGTAAGTTGTGATACATAGTTTAAGGTTATCTGAAGTTTAAAATCCGAATATACCCTAATAAAATCATAGGGCTTAAGTTAGCGCTACATTACCTTTTACTAAATGGAGAGTTTAAATCGATAAAGACCATTACAAAAACGAACATAATTTCAAATTAAGTTATCACGTAAAAATAAGTTTTTAGTAACAACTAAAAAAAGATCCCCAAGTTTAATTTGATTTTGTTTTTGTGTTTGAGTACAATAATTGGATAACAGTATGACCCTACTCTCAACTGTGTGTATATGGCTCATTCTAAAAAAAAATATCAATTTTGTATCCCGGCCTGTTGAAACTTGACAAATGATAATTAAATTAAAAAAAAAAAAATTCGTGTGTAATAAGTTATTTTAAAAGTACATTACAAATTGGACCGTACACAAAATTTTCATATTTAACATCATTGATGATGTTAACACTAAAAATAAAGAAGGACGAAAATTTTACAGTTATGACATGTGCAAAGTTTCCAACTTTAATTAAGCACCCAGTCAATACTTTTAGTTTATTTTTTTCTACCATATAATGAAAAAAATTAAAAATCGATATTTTTAACAAGCTTTAAATCTGTCCTAAAGATTTGTCAAGTTTCAAGCCTTACAACATATAAAGAATATCTTAGTAGTAATACACTTAATTTTTAGAGTTATCATATAAGGTTTTTTATTCCGCATCAGTTGTACATTTTGATCTGCTTTACCACGATTTAATTAATTAAAATACCGAAAACTGGCATTAGCTAAATTATCAAAATTTTTATTTAAAGTAGATTGCACAAATATTTCTAATGGGTAAAATTTCATTTAGAGTTTTGCAATTGCGGTTTCAGTGGCGTTTTGTCATAACCGTTATTGTAATAACCGTAATATTTTTATTCATATTTTTTAATTTTCGTATTTAAAATATATGTAAAAAATTTTAATAGTAAATCCAGCTCAGTTCATGAGTTTTTGACTTCCTTTCAAAAAATAATAGAGGAAAATTATTTAAAAAATTCCAAAAGCAAAATTTTCTGATTGTATTCTGGGCATCAAAATAAGCATTTTTTTTAAGAATCCCCCATGTAGGTAAAAATTAAATGAAAGAGAAGATAGAAGTGAAAAAAAATATTAAAAATGTATAGATGCATGAGAAGAAAAGATAATGATACATATGATTAAATCAATACAAAAAAATAAATTATATTGCATGTGTGTGTATGTGTGAGTGTGTGAAAAACTGGAATGCAGGAAAAGATAGTATCTTAAAATGCTTATTATTATTAGGTATTGTAAAACCAAAAATTTTTTTAATGGTTTTAATACTGGATAAGACAAATTTCAATAAGACAAAACAGTAACAAAAAGAAAGAAAAATATTATATAAGTTTACAATTAGAAATTTTATTAGAGTGTAGCTGTGTATTGTGTTGAGAAACTGGGGGGGCGAAGCGAATAGGGAGGCGAAGCCCCCCCAGTCTTTATAAATTTAATGATAACAATGTTAAGAACAGCATACCTTTAAGAAACATACTAATAAAAAAGTTAGAAGCGGTTTTTTACTTCAAATTAAATATACATTAGCGGTTGTAAAAATTTAAAAAAAGTATAAAAGTCTTAAATTTTAATTTATTTTCATCACTTAATAATGTTCATACCTCATGTTTTTTAAATAAATTATTAATTTTTCATTTAATTTGCGTCAATCAACCGAGCGAGCGTTAGCGAGCGAGGTAAATGTCGCTAGTACAAATTAAGAAGTAAAACATGGACTGGAATAGTAAGCAAACTTTCTAATAATCAAATTGATTCAGGAGTTGGTGGATTTAGTATAACTAAACAACGCATTAAAGTACTCTGTTAGGTGACGCGTTGGCTTCACCAATATTAAAGCCTTTTGATTTCATATTATTATAAACAAAAACCAATGATAAGTGCCAAGGCACATTAAAACTACATAAAATAAAGACAAAAAGCTGACGCGCCTGAACATGCTGACGCTGCATTCCACGCGCACTGACCAACACCTGTATGTAAATACTGAGGTAGCCGATGCTTCACTGTTGCGAAGTGCATCGTTTTTCTCAATTGTGGAGTGTCCTACAGCCCGACCGCTCTAGCTATAGTTTAGGATTAATTGCATAATTTAGGCTAACTACATTTTAGCAATATAACTTTTTTAATACCAAATAGAATCATTAGATATAAATATAACATATTATTATATGTTTAATCGGTGTTGCTGGGCTAATAATTATCGAGAACGATAATTTTTTCTTTCTTGAAATACTCCACGGGTATGTGGATTGTAAAAATCGAGAGATTTTTCTATTAGATTCAGCATCTCATTTTTTAAGGTAGAGATACTGGAAGAGACCTTTAAAATTCATCATATCAAATATAAATTTAATCATATCAAATAAATGAAAGATAGACGGTTGCGCTTTTTAACTGCGCCACCGGGGGACTTGACGACCGTCACCCTACCCCGGACGGTTCGGTGGAATACAAGGCATAAAGGAAAAAATGACTTGATCAATGAATGGGATTATATGTCCTGGCAAGCTGTATTTACAACCGAGCCAAGATTAACTATGTTTCAGAGTCCACAGAAAGCATATGCTTTAGAGATGGAGTATCTGATCTTTGCGATAACTCTGATTATGAGTTGAGTCGTTAAATGGGGTTTTCAGACGACCTCAGGCCCGTTAGGTTAACTAGAAATTAATCATCTCAGTTTGGTTGATTTTTAGTCTCGACTGGGCGTCAAGCTAATTTGTTAGGTTGTAAGTAGTGCTGCTCTGCTTGCTCTCGAATAAGGGCAGATTGAGGTTTGTTGAAATAACGTTGGTGATACCAATGAATGTATATATATATATATATAAATTTAAAGCAGTAATTTATTTAACTTCTTTTATACAGCATCGCCTAAAATCAAGCTCGTCTTACTAACTAAGAGCACGCGGTATAATCGCGGAATATTTATTGTTAAAAATCGGGCTTGATTTACAACTGCAAAGTAATCGCAGAATCATTACAACAAAACTTTTGAATTTTATGCGTTGTTCGGTTTACAAAAAGTATAATCGTATGCGGACACTACGAGGAACTTATCGAGACTGCTCTATGATAGAGATGAGTATGCGATTAAGAACTCCTGAAACTAGTAGGACGACGCCCATGAAAAATCTGCCTTTATATATAATTTTTCACGTTCTAGAGGAGGTGCTCATGGACCGGTTGTCATAAATTTTTGGGGACCTTCGCTTACACTTGAGTGATCGAAGAGTGATCCGCGCAATTAGTGTGGGAGCGGCTGATTAAGGTATGTATTTCGTAAGTCGGAAGCGTGAGCTCATTTTCCTAATGGCATATCAATTGTTGAAATAAAAAAAAGAAAATTTGTGAAAACTGTTAAAAAGATAAATAAAATTTATTATTGTTTTGCAATAAGGTATATGACGTCGGGACAAACGACGGTCAAATGTCTCAATAACATCTTTCGCTGGTACAAATGCTTGATCCCACATCATTTGGGTCGCCTCTGTGATACTTTAATCATTTTCGTTATAAGTCGCTTGCAACCCGTGCTGTTGTATGTGTTTCCAAATCTTGCGTCTTAGGTGGAAAAAACAATCTTAAGCACGGTCCCCAATGCGTTCTTTCACGACATTAATTATCTCGAACTCTAAGTCTGATAAAACTTTGCTAGGCAAGGCTACACTAAGTTGGGAAGATCGTTTTTTTTTGTAATACGACATCAAGTACTTTGGAATTCGATCTGCTTCTTTCCTTCTAGTAGTGCGTAGACGAACGGAAGTGCAACTGTCTGTTCTTTTCCATGAAAAATTTGTGTAGTGGAGCCAGAGATCGTGAATAGTTGTAAAAAATTTCTAGTGCAGACTTAAACGTTTTGTCAACCAACCAAAAACAAGATCTCATTAGTTGACGTAAATTTTAACGCGTCATAAACAATAAAATTTTACCGCAAGGCAAATCATACTTTCCATCGTTCGAAGAATCATATATGAAAAAAGTCTCTCCTTTTTTGGTTACGCTAAATTGTGCTGGAATTTTACCCAGTTCCTCGAAACGAACAGGTGTTGCAGGGAGGTCTTGAAGTCATGCATTTTGTATTATTTTCCAGACGTTTAATCGCTTAGGAACTTTGGCAAGAACGCTAGACGACATACCCGCAAGCTCGGTCTTCAATAACTGCGCAGGCTGTGCTTCATCACGCTTCGTCGCCTTACGTTTAATACTAACAATAACTTTGAGAGCTTCAACCTGAAATACAAGTATGACTTACACAATCGTGTACGTACATTTTGGATTAATGTAAGATAAAAAAGTTACTTCTTCTCTATCTAGAGAATGACTGTGATTATTTTTCTCATTTTTCACGTTGATGTCACGGCCTTGAGAGGAAGAAGTAACGCGAGCTGAACAGCTGGAAAATTTTTTACACTGCCAAAAAGTGACGCCGGTTGTTTCTGAATGACATAAACAAAGATATCCATGAATATGCAAGTAGACGCGTTGATCTTTAGTAATAATTTCAGCCATTATAAATATTGTAATCCGAAACTGCCACGTGCACAAAAAGTTTGCAATGTAAGGCTACGATATGTGTTGTCAATTGGAAACAGAGAAAAGACGCGTATGGTTTGGGGGTCATTTCTTCACGTGTATTATTTGTTTATTACAAATTTAAATTCGAAAAGGAAGTATTGGAAATTTTGTCGGAAGTTACTGTCATTGGAAGTAAAAATACAGTGGAAATTGTGGGTTGTGGGAGAAATAACAATGCGGGAAATTTTGGATTGGAAATTATGACTCCCTCCCAAAAAATGTTAACACTTAAAGAGGTATAAAATATAAATCTATTATCGACAAAAGTGTGTTATGAATTTTCGACATTCGCATTTTTTATAATACAGTATCGTTTAACAACAACCTAAAAATCACCGTCAAGTATTGAACAGAAGCTTCCTCAAATAATAATTTAATTATTAATTTTTTTACAATATTTTTTTTTTTTCATGAAAATATAAATTAATTAAAATACATTTAACAACAAATTTTTAATATTAGAAAATAATATCACAATTTTAAAATATCAATCTCTAAATAATTTTTTCATAGAATAATGGATTAATAAGCAAGAAAATTTTAACAATAAAATAGACAATAGATAAAATATTGTGTGAAAATTTTAAATTTAATTTCTAATAAATTATTTAAAGAGGTTCGGGCGTTTTTACAGATAGGGGGTAAAAGAAGAGGCGGACCTCATCTCAAAGCGTCACCTTACCCCATTGACTTAGCATATAGTAAAGCAGTAAATCCGTCTGCTAACGGTAATTTTATAACTTGTATTACACCGGCACACAAAAAAATGGGTTGTATGAGATACTAGACCCATTAACCCTTATGTATTTTGACGCGATGAATCCAAAGTTGATTTTTTTTAACATCCCCAAAATTTTTTTTAAATCGCGAAAAACCGCAAAAATTTTGAAAAATGGAATTAAAGAGCAAAGGTATTGTAAATTATTCTCTTATGAGTGTAAAATACATGATTTTTATGTATTTTGACGCGCTAAATCCAAATCCAAGGTTTATTTTACCTGTATGCTCTTTATATTGAGAAAAAATTGTAAAAAACTTTAAAAATTCGCTAAAAAATAGTGAAAATCAGGTTTAAGCGTGTTGGTAAGGAACAAAAGATTTCTTCATACGTGTATTATACATTTTTGTGTGCTTTGACTTTCTAAATTTAAACTCAGCGTTTATTTTATCCGTACTTTTATCTACTAATTATTTTTTCTAAGTTTAAAGCGCGTATGGGTAAAATAAACCCTGAATTTGGATTTAGCAAGTCATAATAAACAAAAACGATGTATAATACAGTCATAAAAATATAATTAGTTAATGGGTAATGTAAGTACAAAAGAGAAATTCTAAAAAAATTAGGAAATAATAAGAGAGAATGAAAATGTCGTTTCGCTCAAAACCATCTGTTGGGCTCATCAGTAGGATGACAAACAATTTTATTCTATACGACACAATGTAAAAAAATATCTACAAACAAATTTTATAAAATATTTCACTCTGTGTATAATAGAAAGATGACAAAAGTGTAGCGAGAGACAAAAATCGTACATATCGCCACATAATGGATAAAAAAGAAACTACTGTAAAAAAAATACTAAGAAAAGACAATAAGCAATAAAATTATTAAACATTTTTTGCCGCAAGGAGAACTGTTTGATTGTTTTAGTACTCGATTTTTTTGTATATTTTCAATTTTCACGATTTTTCAGTAATTTTTTAAAACTTTTACCATTTTTAGAAAGTTTTTAGTAAGTTCTATCCATTAATTAATCGCGATGAAAAGAAATATCGATGATTGACACTTTCAACAATTTTGCGAATTCATATCTAATCAAATTCAAATACTAGAAACAATGCCTTCTAGAAACAGTGATGCCAAAACCTACTATATTTCCGTAAGGTCTAAATCTAGTGTTCACCACACAATTTTAAATAAATCAAAACGCCCTTGCTGCAATGACGATCATCTTCTTCACTAATACAAAGAGTTTTGGATTAAAGAAATTCCGGAGTGAATAGAAATAATTAAATCAACAAAAAGATGTTTTAACTGCTTAGGATCTTATAATAATAAAAGTTGTCGTTATTATTATAAATTTCTAAAGTGCAAGACTTTTCACAATATCTTGCTTCAACAAGACAAAAATTAGAAAATAACAAATTCTTTTACCTTTTTACAACTCTAATTCTCTTCCCTCTTTCAGTAGAAATTTTCTCCTTGTCACTGCTCGTGTTTATATTGTCGGGCATGATGGCCAACGTCACCTCGTTCGTTCATTGATGAATCTATGCTCTCAATCTTCTCTGATTTTTAATTCGTTAAGTAGCTTGTTAAGCTCCGATTTGTAAAGTAGCAATCCTCAAGCTAAAACGCTCACCTACAAACGTCAGTTTGAGAGGAGTCAATGATCAAATACTTGGTATTATAACGTGTTCGGTGTTTTCCGAATTTATCAAATTGAATGAGTCAAATTTTTTCAAGTGGGCCACCTAAAATTAACTACTCGATTTTTATTATTTATTTTGCATATTTACAAAGATTTATGTCAAAAAAATCCCAAAATATTTTTGAAAAATTTTTATTTTTTCAAAAGTTAAATGCAAAGAATTTTTTCACGACTTTTTCCTAAAATGGTTATAATTCAGAAATAAAAAAATGAAACTCAATAATATTTGGTACAGATAGGGTAAAGGTACCAATTACTGTGGGGGCCCGATTACTGTGCCCTCAACATATTTTCTACTATAATTATTATTATTATTATTTATTTATTTTACGGGCATTTTAGTTTGCCCTTTACAAAAGTAAAGATACAATATTATAATCGCAAGATAGAAAATTTTACA
>JAPYZE010009530.1:0-12085 GCA_030522805.1 Leptomastidea abnormis
TAAATTAATTACAATCCGTAAATGTAAGATATATATATAGCAAAGAGCAGCAGCTTCTTATGTATTCAAGCAACGAGATCAACAAAGTAAGTACCTATATATAGATGTGTTTTATAGTTATAGTTGCAAGAAAATCAGTCAAGATTCCAACATGTGGTCATAATGAATTCGAAGTAAACAGATTTGAAGGTATATTGTAGTTGGTATATAGTAATCGGATATATATTACAAGAAAAAGAAAAACACACACACACATGTCTTCTTTTCTGTCACTATTTGAACTAATGACTTTTCGATCGCGAAAATAATCGCGTGTATACAGAGAGAAAGAGAAGAGAATGGAACTGGATTAAGAGAAAAAAAAGAAAAAGAGGAAAGACGAGTTCACGATGATAGAAAGAGTACCATGATCGGAAACAGATAGAAGAAGAAGAAGTAACCTGTACCTACACATGATACTGGGGATGGGTTGACATTACTTGGAAATCACGTTACCGCGAATCTGGACTTCTAGCTATATGGCCACTGTAATAGTAGTAGTAGTAGTAGTAGTGTCATTCATGCACTTTTCTTTAGATCATATTTCTAAGAAGATCAACGGAAAGTCACCTAGACCAAGCTTTATATATACACAAACACCCACCTGGAGACATATAAGTCGAAGGGTTAAAACGTCTTTCTCTCTTTCTCGCGAGATCGAGGTTATACAACTGGATTTCATCCGCTATCCCTCTCTCTCTCTCTCTTTTTCTGTCTTGAATCGTCTTCTTTTGAAAGATATATCTTTATAAGATGAAAACCAGCTGCTATGATACATAGATAGACTTCTAAGTCGATACGTAACGCGATTGCTAGATTTTTTTTTTCTTTTTTGTATGAATGTAATCGATTATTTTGCCGAGTATAGACAAGACTTCTTTTTTTTTAAAGATGAAACTTTAAAGAAGGCTAATGCACGTGATTTTTTGCAGATGGAGCAAAAATACATTTTAGGACGGTGCATGAATGAGCGTTGCAAAGTATAAGCACTGCGAATGGATAGTATAAGACATATACTTTTTATAATCAATTGGATTTTGTGCAGGCTGCTCTCTCTTGTATATGTATGTGTATATAAAAAAAGGAAAAAAATAAAAAAAAAAAGTCTAAAAGAAGTTAACACATATCTAAAAATCCAGCTGTATGTACAAAACTATATAATCGATGATACACACACTCTAGAAGAATAATTTGCGATAAAATAAATTTAAGCACGTTTATATATATACACAAACACATATTATACAAAAAAAGCTTAAGTCAGTGTTAACTTTGCGCCGCAGTTGGCAATTAATTCGAATGATCGAGCAGAGAGAGAGAGAGAGAGAGAGAGAGAGAGAGAGAGAGAGAGAGAGAGAGAGAGAGAGAGAGAGAGAGAGAGAGAGAGAGAGAGAGAGAGAGAGAGAGAGAGAGAGAGAGAGAGAGAGAGAGAGAGAGAGCCGTAATAAATCCGTGATTAATAGCGTGGCTTCGAAATTCTTTCGCTAAAAACATCGAACTTGCACGGGGAATAGCTATTAAAATAAAAGTTTTTTTCTTTTTATAATTAGTATGATTCACTGGAAAAGTCTTATTGTGTACTTGTTCAATTGAAAAAAAAAAAGAAATAAAAAAAAAAAACATTTACATACACATATATGTATGACAGCACAGCTCGTCGAATCGTCGCGGTATTAATATACCGGCATACTAGTCTGGTATTATTAAATTTTTTCGTTTTTTAATCGCAAATACGACACACTATAATGTGGAGTGTGGCATAGGTAGACTTGTCAAAAATTAATGATTAAGCTTTAGCGAGGTAGAAAGGGGGGGGAGGGGATGTTCATATATGTACAAATATATACGTCTATACTTATATGCAAATATAATCAGCCGTATACGCGATACCAACTCTCGCGAGCATCTGTGTAAACGCATAGATGCTGGGACTAGATAAGGAAATTAAGAATGTTGCGAGATAGAGAGAGAGAGAGAGAGAGAGAGAGAGCGAAGCGCGATCACAGACTGCTGCTGCTTTGAATGTTCGATGCCTCTTTGAGCGAGCGTTGCTCATTTATCACGTTACCTCCTTCTCCTCCTCCCTTTCCCTTGGCTTATATAGCCCATTTTTCTCGCTATTTTATTAACGACGAACAATTTATTGCCGATAAGAGAGAACACGGTTCTATCACGCTTTTCTTTAATTTCATATGTATGTATAAGAAAGAGAAAAACGACACAAACATAATATGTGCAAGGGAGAAAATTGAGGATGCTTTGCGTATTCTAGATTTTCAAAAGGATATATTGTCACGAACAGGGGATTCCTTTAATAAAATCGATATTCAAAATAAGAATAACAAATAAAAAAAAGCAAAAGGGAAAGAAGTGTGTGGCGCATATAATATAATAATAAGTAAAAGTCGCACATATAAGAAAATGGATTACAAGTACAGACACACACACACACACACACACACGCGCACGCACGCACGCACGCACACACTCGATAATTTTATTAATTTGCCAACCCTATATACATGTACATAAATGTATAACTATCCGTTCACCCTTTTTCCTCTATTTCTACGCATATGTGTACATATATGCAAAATTCCTCGGTGTACCAAGTTAGCAAAAGGAATCAAGTAGTTGGTATAGGGTTTTAATATAAGGATAAAAATAAAGTTAAACCCCTAAAGTAAAAATAACATGAAATTTACAATAACTAAAATAAATTAGCCATTTATCGAAGTCTACTTATAAGGAAAAAATTGTGTTTGTGTGTATAACAGCAGTAGCTGCATACCTATATTAACTCTCCTTGGGGCCAAAGAAGAGAGGTTTCTCCCTCAGGCGTCTTATACTTGCCTACGAGAAAAGAGAAAACCTTGTGGGTATAATATACCTAGAATAACAAGCAAGTACAGTCACAAGATATATATGTAAAGGCAAAGAGAGTTTCTATGGTGTACATGTATATGTATACCTATGGTATTGAGAGAGAGAGAAAAACGTAGCAGCAAAGTACTAATCAACGATTTAATAAAACAAATTACCAGTCGCGCTTATATTCGCGCTCCCTTTATACACACAACTCGCTTGGCTGCGGCTGTGCGCTGTCCTCAATAATCGCGCGCCGTTAATTCTCTATTCGCGCTCTCGATTCTCCTTCTCCTCCTCCTCCTCCTCCTTCTACTTTTTCACCACTACACTATAAGAGAGTGGCCTATACGTATATGTATATGCTTATACATAGATCTTTTTTTCTACCTCTTTTTTATATATATTTATATATTTACCTATGTCTGTATTTATGTGTGTTTGTGTGTGTGTGTGCGAGTATTATTTTCTGCTCCGCATAAGTATATTTTCGCTCGACGAAGCTGCTGACTATTATTCTTTTTATTCCTTCTCGCTTATTCTTACATTCTCTGACACTTTCGCAAGTCCTCCTCACTGATCCCTTCTACACATAATATTTTTTTCCTTTCTAATGTTGCGATCCACACACCTACTTATTTTCATTAACTAATCTCTCAAACGATCTCTCTGATCAAGGTATTTTTCATACGTAAAATCGATTTTTTTCGACAAAAAAATCGATTTCATGTATCGATTTTGAAAAAAATCGTTTGAAATCAATTGAAATCGCTCTTCTAAGAAAATTTTTGGCTAGTCAGAAATTTTTTTTTGGTGATTTTACGCGATTTAAAATCATTGAAATTGTTAAAAAAAGTTAAAAATTACTAAAAAATGAAATCAATTTCTTGAGTGAAAAACCCCTTGAGTCTGAGCCACAGTTACCAGAAACTGTTTTAATAAAGACGTATACTAATATAATAACTTTCTCGATCTTAGACTGTTTCTGCTGCAATAATTTGTTTCTTTTTTATACCATGATATATTTCTTATAATGCATCTCATCTCGTCTTCGTCGTCGTCGTCTTCGTCAACGTTGTACAGTAACCGGACGCGCGCGCGTTTCACGTCACTAGGTATATAATGATGGTAAAAGGCAAGGTGGGCCTTGGATAGAAAGTGCCAAGAGGTGTAAATTAACGTTAAATACAATGAACCTTTGTTTGGCGTAGAGAGACAGACAGAAATAAAAAAAAAAACGAGTAGGCGTAATATAAGTATAGAGAAAGAACCTAAGGCACACACACTCACACACACACACACACACACACACACACACACACATATTTGCATACGCATTAAGATAGGTAAAAATAATATGTATATATAGAAGAGAGAGCACGAGAGAGATCATGCTGCATGCAGCAGCTCGCGCTATATGGGTGTGTATAGATGTGTATAGACGTATTATACACACCAGAATGAGACGCACCCGAGGAATGCAAAGGACACCACGCCGTAGGTATAGCATGTGTATTATATGTAGGTGGAGAAAAAGAGAGAGAGAGAGATAGAGTGTTTATCGTAGCAAGACTCTCGCGAGTATATAGAAGACAAGAGAATTCGCCTTGGCTTCGTTTGGAATATCGGTGGCTGACGTATAAGTAAAGAGTCGCGTTCTCTGCGCCAGCGGCTTATATTCTCTTTCTATATAAAATATATTATATTCATATACATATGTATATATCTATTCCATCCACTCGATCTATCAATTAATCCTTGTACTGCACGTTCTCCCTTGGAGGTTACAGGTGGATTTCATCAACGATAGCGTGTGCTCTTGTGTGTGTGTGCGTGTGTTATTGGTATACATATCCCTTTCTCCTGCACCTTTATTTAGGGAAGCATGCAGCGCATCCATCCGTTAAGCCTTATATTTATTTTACTACAAACATAGGTATCCATTCTTTTTTCGGCTATGCAAACCTTTTTCTTTTTTTATGAACCAAAAGTTATATCTTCTTGTAGGATCGATCGGTCGTTCGATCGATTAATCGATTAATCATCGCCTCATCTGGCCTATTCCCTTCACCTTAGCCACTCGTTTATCTCTCTCGACTGCCAATCATCGATAAATCAGCAGATTGCTCATATGACAAGTTCTATCTAAGGGATCATCTTCGTTCATTCAACAGGATAAACTCTATTCGCTAACGGGACGAAGTGCGAAGGACGTCCAAATAGAATGTCAGGTATAGTAGGGAGAAGAAGGAAAGGTGGAAGCTTGCTTTTAAAATAAGCTTAGCCAAGCATTTTACTAACACCGCAAATAAAGCCGGTATGTGTATGTATGTGTATGTGTTATACGGACTTTGACGTCACGGACTAGTGGGCTTCCGGCTGACCCCCTCTGACTTTTTTTTCTTTTTCTCTCTCTTGTGCCACGTGCATGAATGCGCAAGTGTAAGCATATATATAAGCAAACGCATCCCCCCTTTGCAGTAACGCAAAGAATTTTGGGCTTGCCCGCTTGAAGAGGTGTACCTATACACAGGTAAGCGCGAGCGTACGTCGTGCCAGTCTTGCGGAAATAGGTATATTATATGCCATTGAATGGTTGTATTGTATATATGTTTTTGTAGTCAACTGGGAGTTTTACATGTTGTATTACAGCTACGAATCACCAATGTGAGCTCTTGTAAGAAAGACTATTGTGAGATATTATGTTTGTTTGTTATTTTTCTTACTATACTTGGAAAAATGGATTAATAATTTAAATTTTTATGTTTCAAAAATTTAGAATAACGTGTATTGTACAGGGTTTTTTATATTTCGTTATAATTGACGGATAAGTTGTAAAATTTGTTTTTCTGTTTCTTTTTCAAATTATTTACTTCAATTGAATATATAATTTGAAAATAAATCGAAAGAAATGTATTATTTCTTTTATGTAAGGCGACCGTAAGGAAGAAACGTAATGGGCTAAAGAAGTGTAAAAACTACAATTTTAACACGCCCACTATACATATCGCACTGCTCGCGTCGCTGCGAGCAAATTTCCATGTTTTTATGGAACACACGGCTTGGCTTGTTTTAAAATCAATCTTTCAAGCCCCTCGTATAGAAAAAGAGAGAGAAAAAGAGAGAGAGAGAGGCTTCAATACGTCGAGATTATAAACGTATAAACTATCAGGCGCGTTGCAAGTGATTTATTTTGACCTACAACTCATACGATTAGGTTTCCTTCCTTCTTTGCGACCACCCACGTTCCAAGAGAGAGAGAGAGAAAAAGAGAGAATCCATAAAAGAGCGCACTATCTAATTTATCATGATGTGCATCGGATTGGGGCCGAACAAATAGATTTTTTTTTTTTTTTCATAATATATCGATGATATATTTTTACACTACAGTCTTCTTTTTTTATCGTTCTCGTTAAATTTTTTCTTCCTTATTTCTCTGTTAACAGCCTTTTATTATTAATATTACAACACTTAATTTTTTTTCTCAATCTTTTAAAGAGCTTAGAAATAAAAAAAAATAGAAAAAAAATAGAAAATATAGGTAAATAAGCTTATGTAAAATAAGTCATTAATCCAATATTTACTTATGCCCATGATTTTTTTCTTTTTTTTTTTTGCTAAAGCATTATGTCACGCACACTGGATTTCTAGACTTATCAAAGCAATGTGAATTTATGGTACAGTTACCGGATTACTTTTAACTAATTGGAGCGCAGCAACGTTTAAAAATGTTATATATGTACTCAACAAGATTAGAAGGACCTTACAATTTGCAATTCTATTCCTTATATGATTATAAGCATAATTAACTTTTGAAATATATATAAACTAACAAACTATTGCAATATTCTATCACATCACAAAAAAATAACATACACACTTGTTTGCTACTTGCTTAGAATTTAGTAAAAAAAAAAAAAAAGTCTAGTGGTCTAAAAGAGAAACTTTTATCATTCGAGTGACCAAGGGGGGGTTCATTTATTAGCATTAGACACACACCACGTGATACGCAAATCATACACTCACATACACACACACACACACACACAAACACATAGAGTTAAGTATAATAAAGTTTATAATTTAGATTATACGAGATATCCTATACGTCTAGACCTTGACACCAAAAGATATACATAAACATATATACACACATATACAAATGTATATATATATACGTAATCTCTATAAGCGTGCAACCATAACAACAACAACTACTGCTTTTAGAATCAAGAGTTGAAAGTTCATTTGTACCTCCTAATCCAACTAAATCCCTTGATGAATCTCATGAGAATATATAATGCTATCCCGCGAGCTAATATTTTAGTCTCTCCACCAACTAGTCTCATGGGACGCTTTATACATAGTGTGTGTGTGTGTGTGTAGAAGTAATCTCAAATCGAAATACCTATATATGCTTGATAAATATATATATATATTACAAAATTCGATTTTACAATATGTTCTCACCTCGAGGAGAGAAAAATAAGATGGAATACAATCGAAATATCAAGGGCGTTCTTATATATACCTATATGTAACACATATAATATGTATTCGATATGTATACATGTAAGAAAAAGCATTGACTACAATGATGTCTATAATGTATCTTGATGTATTATAAATTTTTGAATTATCTCAATAACATGACCCTCTCTCTCTCTCCTTCTTTATACCCCTTTATTTTTCTTCACGAATTCAGAAGCGTCATTATAATTGTACAACTTTATTGTCAAACCACACATATCTTATACCTATGCTACAAACTTGCAAAATAAAAAAAAATAAAAAACTAAAATATAACGATTCTTTCACCATTTATATACGCAAGCGTGTTGAAATTCATCGGTATACAAGAGATATATAATATTGGCATCTATATAAGAATGTATCCATTTCACGTATAGTGTCATATCAATAATACCTAATATATAAAATCGAGGATATAACCTGGTGCTGCACAATAGAATATCGAGTTTAATCAAACATTCTCTTTCTTTCTCTCACTCGCACTTGGTCACACGACTCCCCTCGATCTCATACCTACTATAGCTTGCTACATGTATATTATAATCACACATGTTCTGTATTGTACTATATAATATACCTATACACATACCTTAATATTTTCGTTGTCCCTGCTCTCTTTTTGCTTACCGCAGCTTAATTTACATATCGTTATTGCACTCTGCGAATTTTTGGTCGTCATTGTCATCGCCTTACTTATCGTAGTTGGCGGTGGCATATTTTATATTACACGATCAATTGCACTTATTTTTATGACAAAATTCAGACAAAATAACCGACATTGTTATATACTAATCAAACCTTTTTGACACATGGCACTCATATACACATATATCTCTATAAATTGATTATGACAAATAAAACGAAAATGTATAAGTATACACAGCTTGTCAGAAAAAATAAAAATTTAGAGCTATAGAAAAAACCAAGTTACATCCTCTAAGATAGAATGATCGCGTAAGTATATATCGTTCAATCGCGGCCACTTCAATCTTATAATCTTCTTCTCTTCCGTTACGGTTCGCGCCAAAATAAGCGCCTGGCGTTTTTCCCCATTTTCCTTATATCCTCCTTCTCCTCCATCTTACATAGATTTATATATATTTTTTTTTCTTTTACGTGGGCGTGCACACACGGTAGCGTGTGCGCCATGGTTTTACGAGCACGCGCTGCCGCTATAATACTCACTCGCGTTCTCACGTGCAGTATACGCGCATTGCTCGCGCAAGTATTATATAGATATACAGTATACATACATACATACATGTGCATACATATACGTACGCCTAAGCGGAAGATCTACCTTGCTTTAAATCTGACTTGTTCAAATCTCTCTCTCTCTCTCTCTCTCTCTCTTTCTCTGGCCCACTTTGCTCTTTCTAGCGGTGGTGGTATGTATGTACGCGGTTCTTTCTCTCTCTCTCTCTCTCTCTCTCTCTCTCGTACGGCTTTTACGACTCGCCTCCTCCTCCTCCCCCTCCTTGCAAGTAAAAAAACACCGTTTTCAATGCGTATATGTGTGTATACGTGGTATGAAATACACATACAACTTTTACATACTGGAGCTCTCAAAGCTCTATTGTCTTACTGCTTCTATTCTAGCTAGCATAGATATATATGAGAAAAAGAGAATAGAGAAGACCGTCAATTCGGCGCTTAATCTCTACTTGGCATTACGTTCCCTTCCACCCCCTCCCCTGCCTCCTCTCAAGTGAGTATAAGTACTCGCTCATGCCATTGCTGCTGCTGCTGCTGATCGTAAAAGCTTAAGTACGGCGCTTGCTATATACGAGCCTTTTTGTCCTCCCTCAGCGCAGTCTATGTTATATTGAAAAGTTTCGCGGTTTACGAGGCTAGCGTTTTTTATTTTTACTCTCGTGAGACGAGCAGGGGAAGATATGCTATATAGTACATATAGCAGCAAGAAACACAGCAGCAGATCATCGATGCGTCGGAGGAAAAGGAGTTAGAGGTAGAGGAGGCTTCCCCCCCCCCTCCCCTCTACCTTCTTCCCTTGTATGTATGTATGTATATATATATACACGCGCATATCCTGTTTTTAAATAAATCCGCAATTATCTTGGCGGAGCAAGAAGCAAAAGAAGAAGTAGAAAAAAAGAGGAGCAAGAAGCCTAGCGTTGTTGTTGTTGTAATGTGGAAAAATTGCACGTGCAAAAGGAGAAGGGGAGGGGGGAGATGAGAGGGGCATTCTTTGGCGCTCCATAAGTAATTCTGCGCTGAAGCTACTGCTGCTGCTGCTGGTGCTAAAGCTGGTTCAACGTACGGTTAACTTGCTTGCACTTGAGAAAGGAGGGAGGGTTTTAGAGGGGAGTAGAAATGACGGCGCGTACTGCTTAATTCGAAGGTGCGCGGAAAATCCGCGAGTTCCGCATCCTGAAGGGTACTTAACATAATTTAGAAGAGAGAGAAAGAGGGAGAGCTGTATATATAGCCATATCCCTCTTTCTACTATACAACCAACCATTTCTCTTTTCAAGCTGAGATTTATCTTTCTCTCTCGAGTTATTTCGTTTGGAATTTTTATGATACGTTATAAATGAATTTGTCGGCGAATGCCGATTCTTATTTGCGCCAACATAGTTTTACTTATTTTTAATTCCGACCTTGATCACCGGTATAGCTCTATCTTACTCTTTTTCTCTCTCTCTCTCTCTCTCTTGTTATTAAGAGCAATAGTCGGCTATAAATTAGCAACAGGTGCTTTACATTTTCATTAATTTTTTTCCTTTTTTTCTAACTATTTTTTTTTTCTTTTTATATCAAATTATATATGTATAAATCTAATGACAAAAATATTATTACAATACTAGACAGTAAATATTTAAAATTTCAAAATTTCATTTTTTTTTAACAAAAATTTTAATTGAAAGTATAAACGTTGTAAAATTAAACTACTAAACTTTCAATTTCGCTGCTGCAAGTTTTCATTTATTTTTTTTTATTTTTAATAAATAACATAAAATTCAAAGAAAAAACGCACACATACACACAGACACATAGCTTTATGGAGTTTAATAAAAGGCTTGTGTACATCTCCTTCATAAAATTAAATTTTCCCGAGAGCAAAGCACAAGGTGAAGTATAATAGTCGGATGTAGGTAGGTAGGTAGGTAGGTAGGTACATATCTATAAAAATAATAAAATAAATCGTTTGCGCATAACGTACGAAGTGTTAAATGAATCTCATGTATACATATATAATAATAATATCGGTAGCGTGAACTCTGCTATTATTACTTCAGCTGATGCCTAGTAATTGCATAGCACTATATATATATATATATATATATATATATATATATATATATATATATATATACTTGCACCTTCTCGACCCTGAAATCTTATAAAGCGATTTTAAGGGATTTCGACGTCGGAGCATTTAGAAAACAGTCATTAATTCTTTTGCATCACGATGCTTCTCTCTCTCTTTCCTTCTCTCTTCCACTTCCCTTTATTCTCTCTTTTTCTTCATATTACCGTTCGCGGACACGAAGATATGAGAAACAAAAGGAAATAAAAGGACCGTTATTAGTCACGTACCGGCAATTATCTTAAAATCAAACGTCAGACCAATCCTCTCGTCTCGCACACACACACGTAAAAATAATTTTTTTATTTCTTTATTTCGTCTTTTTTTCGCATTCCATTTTATTTAGGATGTCGTTTTTATTTCGCTACGAAATAACTTGCAAAAAAAAAAAAAAAGAAAGAAAAATACTTGCACCACACTTGATGATTACGCGTACATACGCGTTAAGTTACACGCGTGTATTTAAATTCGAATAATACAATTCTAAAATGATCTCGTATAGCAGGTATAAGCATATAATATATCCCATCATTGCGAAATATATCGTCGTAGAATCTGATAATTGAGAGACGAAGAAAATTAAGGTACGCAAAGTAAAGTGCGTTTTCACATATATAGCACTTCGAGCAAATTATTTTTACGACTTTGGTAGGTAGATCTCATTGATGAGAGAGGGAGCATAAGAGAACGGAAGTCGGAAATGGCAGATTGGAATGCGTATAATGTCGTTAAGCAGAATGCATATTCGAGCGAGATGTATATAATAAAAATAAAGCGTGACCAAATGATGCACGAGGTAAAAGAAAAAGTTTGATGTTGATGATGGTTGCAGATTATAAGCGAGCTGAAGTAAAAATAAAAAAAAAAAAAAGAAAGTAGAAGCATCAAAGAGAGCACAAGTTAGGTAAAAAAATGTTTATGTGTAAGGGCACTGTCGCTTATATATTATATAGCGAGAGAAATTGCAATATCTCGTACATACATATGTATATAAGCTACAGCATCTATCTGTATCTATCTTTTTCTCTCTCTTTCGCATATAATCGAGAAATCACAGTGTATGCACATACATACATACATACATCATGTACCTGAGTAAGCGAGAAAGAGAGGTAAAATAAAAAGAAGAGGTAGAGTTGAGGTTGGTGCTTCGCTAATGCAAGTGCGAAAGAGAAAAGGTAAGCACTATGAGGAGAAGGAGGAGAAGGATGGAGGCAGCAAGCTCCTCGCGAAGGTCTTTTGCGCAATGTACCGTAATTGAGGGTAATCAATGCGCATATCCGTGTATGAGTGTGTATGAGTGTGTGTGTGTGTGTG
>JAPYZE010009538.1:0-10000 GCA_030522805.1 Leptomastidea abnormis
GTAGGTAAGTCTGCAAACGATCGAGCTGGACGTCCAAGCCTATGTGTAATGTGACGTGGACGTCCAGTCAAATAATTCAGATAATATATCGAGTCATTCTGGCTTACTGGATTTTTCCCGGCCTACGAAGTCATAACCTGGGCGGAGTGGCTTCCCTTAAAAGAACTAAAACAAAAATTTGGTATATTATCTCCTATTTAATACATAAATCTGTTTTTTTCAAATCTCAAAATATATTATAAACAAAAATTCTATAGATTTGTATTATTTTTTGTAATTTATTCGAAATAAAATATTTTATTAATGACAATAAGAAATGTAATTTTTTTCTTAAATAACAGAAATAAATGTTGAAACAAAAATAAATATATTTCTACGACGGGTAGTTTAAAACCAACTGGGGGTACTTTTGGTATAAGATAAAAGAATCTCAAGCCCTATAAGGTCTAATGCTTTTTTTTGTTTTTGAGATATCTATCATCAAAGTTTCAGAAATTAGCAATATTTTATATCATTATAAATTTGAATAATGACAATTTTATTACCACCAATTTCTTTTAAACATTAACATATTTATTTTATATCGGCTAAATCAATACACTGTCCAATACATCACATGTATTCCTTACACATGCATCCTTTCTTTCAAACACAACAAAATTTAACCAAAAAAAAAACTCACACGTTATCCTAACCTAATCCAACTCGTCGCATTTTAAAAGCATATTCTCATAGGATCCTCACAAACAATTCACACTCATACAGTCACAAAGAACGAATACTCACAAACTCAAACATTTTTTTCTCAGCAGCGCTAGTATATATATAGTTCTCCCCAAGCGGAAAGCAGATGCGTCAGCTTGCTTTTCTAGAGTGGATGAGAGAAAGAGGGAGAAAGTTGGAACTGGTGGAATTTCTTTGGACGACAAAATTTCATCGGCCAGAAAAATATGTTCATGGAATAGAAAGCTTCTGTGTATATATACCTACAGTTGGTGTAGTCGCTCGAGATGCAGAAAAGCTCTTTCTGATTTTGTTAGAGCTACTGTATGTGTGTCTTCTCTATGTTATACGTACGCTTAGATCCGCTTGGTTATTGTATGTGCAAGAAGAAGAACAAGAGAAGGAAATATGCTTTTGTATTTTTTTTAAGATGCGCACACTGAGGTGGGTTTTTAAGTCCAAAGGATTTAGCGGATGGCTAGCAATTTTTTGAAGATGACCCGCGTGAAAATAAAGATAGGTGGGAGAGGATATATAGGTGGGTTTCGGATTGTTATTTTATGGATGGATGGGATTTGGGGAGGATATCTTGGTCGATCGATACTTTAAATATATGTGAGTGATAGTAATAATTTTGACTGGAGTTCATTATTTTATATTTATTACTTTTTTTTATTCATTATGATTTACCAGGAATTGAAAATTCATATTTTGTAATTGTGGTCGTAAATCAACTGTAGCTTATTTTTGAATGTAAATTGTACAAATGTGGTTGCAGTGATTTAATTTCATTTCACATTTAAATTCTCTAACAAAAATATGTAGCCAGAAAAAAATACTATTAATGTACATTTATGTAAAATTAGATTTTCTTTATCCACTAATTTATATTATTGCTCAGAACATTAACAATGAAATTCTTAATATACCATAATGTACATTTACCATGAATAATAATATGCAATATACCTACATTTATTTTGTAGTAATGTAATATTGCTGGTATAATAGTAACCACAACAAACAATAAAAAAAAAAGAAAAATGACATCTGATGACATAAAACGATATCCCAATAATTCTAAAATTGAATATATAACATTATATTTCCAAAATAATGGCAGCATAAAAGTCAAAGCCATAATCTTACGATTTATCCATCTTCATACATCGCTACCATCATTCAATATTGAAGACACATATTAAAAACAATAAAAAAATATTCTTTTATTTTATCTACAATTCTGCATAATTTATCTTTCCCTTCATGTAATAACATCTTTCTAAAATACATCCCCCTCTTTTCTACGTTTACCATTCCTTCACTTTCTACTTTCTACAAACAAACTTAAAAGCTCACACAAAAAACAGTCCAGTAACCAAAGATAAGACCACTTCACAAAATCCCTCTCACTTTTATGTTTTTTATTAAACAAAAAACCGACATTTTTCCAAATAATATAACCAAAAATGTGTAATTTGAAGGAGAATAAGAAAAAAAATACATTCGAGTATTAATCTAACAAAATGTATTTCTTTGGCAGGGCAGTCTGTTCAGTTGGAGAGACGAACGCCACTCAAGATTCGACGCCGGGCCTCAGCGAATTTGGAAGGGTGAGTTTTCATACACAAGTACCATTCAGCTATATATTATATATTACATGAATAGATTCTTGAGTTTATTCATAGTTTACTTGGCTTGTGTGTATACGTAAAAACGTTTTGATCATAAAAAAAGCTCAAGCTCAAATAATTTAAATGACTAAATGGTCTAGACACAGTCAGAAAATTATGAATGGCAAGAGTCAGACGATGATACTCAAGAGTGGTGCTGACATTATTTATTTTTTTATTTTTCTTTTTTTATAAACATATAAACAAGTGTGGACTTTTGGTCTGAGTATTGAAATATGATGAGTGTGTATATAAACCGTTTAACTATGAGGTGTTTTCAATTTATATATGTTTGATGTAGGAATGAAAGCTTTCAATGTGAATTGGGTTTGTATGTATGCGTAAATATATTTTTTTGTAAAAGCTTTTTGAATTATTTTGAGAAATTCATGGGTATTGACTATTTATGTATTAATTACGAGAATAAGCAATAAAACAATAAAAATATGCGTATTAAAATAAAACTTAATAGTATCATGTATTACCGTACATTGTATCATTTTAATAGATACGTTTTTAAATTTATCCTATTTAAAAAGATCCATTCACAATATTTCTTCCAATTCCAATATAAAATTAAAAAATCAAAAAAATATTCATACAACGACAATTTTCATCAAATGAAAACCCAATTTTTTTTTTCACATAAGCACAGAAAGATTAATAAAAAAGTTTTACACATTCATTTGACAGTTAAAGCTCGAGATCAATATTAATATCAACCTTGCTAAAAGACCCTTTCAATTAAAAAAAAAAAAAAAAAATAAAAGATATAAGCTCTCGATAATTTACGCGCTCGTTCATCACGTCAAAAGTGATTTTTCGTTAAGTGAACTGTACTTGCAAAAAAAAAAAAAATTTATTTCTCCGAGTCTAATAACGCGCTTCGTAGACTCGCGAACAAACAATTTGCTATAGCAGACTTTTCAAGCATCACCAAGCATATAACGCAGACGCAGAAATATTGCTATCATGTGAATTAAGCATTAACGAGAGCCTCTTTCTCTTTCTTTCTCCCTTTTTTCAAGAAAAAAATAGAAAGAAAGAAAGAAAGGGAGTCTACAGCAATTGTGATAAACGATTTTTCAACGGATTTCTCACTTTAACACTCGAGAGAAAGAGATGCCTGTACACATACACACACACAAAGTATGTTATACAGATATAGTTCAATACAGTAAAGGCAATAACTTACGATTGGCTGATCTCGTGACTTTCTCGATTTTTCCCGTAACGCTTCGCGAGAACAAGATCATAAAAATCGAGATACGAGAAGTAGAGTCGCGAGATATATATAAAAAAAAGGGAAGGTTGTGAGAAGGATGAGGTGGTATAGAGTATGAAATGACGCGCTAGAAACTCCCCGTGGAAATATGTCGGAGATGACGAGTTATTCTTTTTTTTTTTTTTTTTTCTTGTCCCTGATGTACACTTGTGTTGTGTTATGTGTATATATACTGAGAAAGGAAGAAAATATATAAACGTGGTGAAATGATTTTTACAAGTTGTATACCAGCTGTCATGGGTATTCTTTTTGCTTGATGTATACATATGATATTTTAGATGTATGTGTGTTTGTGAGAGACTGCTTTGTTTTTGTGTGATTTGAAAAGGGAAGGATTTTTCTTTTTGTATTTTATTGAATTTTAGATATTTTATTTTGTGGAGATAAAAAGAATGAGATTTACTGGGGACAAGCATCTTTTTTTTATTGATGTTTAATGATTAATTTAAATTTTATTGCATTTCTTTTTAAATTGATATGCTTAGATTAAATAGGATTGAAATAGAAATAAATATAAATCAAATTTAGTAGATAAACTGACTGATTTATAAAGTTTTATTTGGTCTTATTATTTTGTGATTTATCATTATTTAAATAGATAATTACTCAATTATAAAGTTAAGATTAATTACCGTTCTTATCAAACGATACAGTTAATTAGCAGCTAAAAGCGAAAATCAAGTCCACAATAGTCGAGATGAACGAAATATATTCACTGAATTGGATAATTTTAATCGGCCAGATGCGCAATTTATATATAAAAAAAAAACAAATCATCCTCCATATCAATCCTGACAAAAAAACAATATGAGAGATATTCATCAATTCAACGTCATATATATCCCAAAATAAAAAAAAAAGAAACTTAATTTTCTCGATAACGTAAAGCCTAGCAAAAATCGCGAAATTGCGAATAGAATACGAGATATTCTGATACAGCTGCATTTTTATTAGCACAAAACCTCGTACACAAACCGCCTCCTCTGTTCTCCATCCCTTACCTTCAATTTTCATATCCCTCAAGCGTATATATTTATATGCATAAACCTTTTATTTTTATTTTTATTTTTTTTTTTTATTATTTTTTTGTTTTTATTATTATTTTTTTTTGAACGATGGCTACATTCAAAAAGCTCCTACAATACCGGGACTCTCTCGAATCGATATTCGTAACATGCTTGGTGATTTAGCGGGCAAGCGTGTTGTTTTCGAACAATTCCTCTATACCTCCTATACTATACTTCTCATCCATCGCTCGTTTTTCTTCCTCTTTCTTTCTTTCTTTCTTTTTTTACCTTTTATTTTTCCGCTATACTTTCACAGCGTAGAAATTTTTCAATAAAATTGCAAGATACGCGAAAGAGAGGGTAAGAGAGAGAGAGAGAGAGAGAGAGAGATATAGCTTCACCGCAGAATAATTTATTAATCATATTTCGAGTTGTTCTTAGAGAGAAAGAGAAAAAAAAACGTTTGGGATAAGAAAGAAAAAAAAATAGAAAAATACTGGACGAGATAGATCGAAAATTTTTTATGCAAAGCTTTACGCGAGCATTGGAAAAAAGTGAGTTATAGATAGAGCTGCATCTTTTTCTAGTGGCATTCGTGCCATTGACTTTAGCTGTGGTATGTATAAAAATGAGGCATAACCCAAGAGCCTTCTACTGCCTACTACTATGACTGTACGTCTTGAGGAATTTAGCCTTCATTTTTTTAAGTCTCCTTTTATTTTTTTTTTAAACTATACGCGCATGGGAATATATAGAAATGCGACATTCTTTCTTTAGAATTATTCGAAAAATATATCATACAATAAATTTTTTATTTAATCAAAAATAGTTTTCTTTATCTGTTGTAATATAAACTTTGACTCAAATTCACAATTTTCATAAACTTAAAATGAAATTATCAATAATATCATTAAATATAATTACGAATATCATTCAATTAAGAACCCACATATCCCCTTTAATATTTTCCTCATAACCAAACTGCACATTTTCATTCATGTGAATATCTCATACTGCACACCTAATAATTCAATTTCAATTCCCTTCCATCACCACAAATGCCGCATCAAAATAATTATATCCGTAAAATATCCAATCACATCAAACTCATCCCTCAATCTATATGAGCATCAAAATTCGCACATGAACTCTCTCCCTCTCTCTTTCAACAGCCGACCTATGAAAAAAAAAAAAAAAGAAATCACACGAATAGCATAGGTATAAAAAAAAGAGGTAGATTGATACATATAGCAAGCAACCTGAAAAATAATCCGCATACATACATATATATATATATATATATATACATCAAGTATCAAAGCTGCGGATGTAATAACTCTCAACATTGCCAACCAGTTTGCTATTTGCTATATTTACCTTTCTCATCGCGGATGTTTATTTTTTTTCTCTCTCTTTCGCTCTATTTTTTCGCATTGATACTTTCCGCATTGCCATACTAGTATATACATACACATACATATATACATATAGATATACCTGAACTGTAGAAGATCTAAAGCCAAGCCGCAAACGCGAACGCGCATACATTTTATATACCAACCACCCTCTTCCCTCTCAACCATCTGATTCTCTCTCTCTTTCTCATACCGAGTAAACAGCGATCCATACGCCAATACGCTAAATCGAAATGCGCCAGTACTACTGCTGCTGCTACTGCTGCTACTGTTCATTGTACGAGCTATCCTGGAATTTTGGCCAAGGGATGAGAGAGGATGGAAAAGCGGGTTAACGGGTTGCACGCTTATATAGTTTCTATATACCTACACACATACATATAGCATATAGTCAGAGAGGCTACTGTATACGATTTTGCTCTCGTTTTTTTTTTTTTTTTTTTTTCAAGTTGGATTTATATTCTTTGGTATGGGTATACGAAACGGATATATATCTATTCGTTGGTGTCATTGGACTTTTGTTGTTTGTTTGTTTTTTTTTTTTTATTTTTTAGTTTTTTTTTTGGCTACTGTTGTTGCTTTATTGCTCGTTAGCGGCTGAGAGCTGGCGATCTTTTTCCTGAATTTCGCGCTTCGTTATGTGCCAAGTGAAATATGTTTGGTTGGTGTATTTTTTTTTTTTTTTGGTGGGTTTGGTGTTTTGTTGTTAACGGCTTGGCTCTTTTTTTTTTTTTTGACGATTGATGCTTTTGAGGCTGGTTAAGTTTGAAATGGAACGGCGTATTGTTTGTCTGGACTTCTTTATTGCCTCTTAGTCATTTTTAATGTGTTTTAGATTATTTGTTGGTTTTTGTAACTGTTTCCGTTTGTACTAAAAAAAAGTCTTATGAATGTTAAAAATTGTGGGTAATTTATAGGAATGATTTATATTTGCAAATATTGGATATTTGATTTAGTATTAAATATAGTTATTATGAGAACAAAAATATTGTATTTTAAAAAAAAAACTTTTTTTACATTGGAAAAAATATTGGATATTCATTTTTAATAACAAGCTGAAAAATAAAATGGTTTTACAAATCAATATGCTATTTAATTAAATTTTTAGTATGCAATACAATGCTACATATTTAACAAAAGAAAAATTGTTTTTCAACTTACTCAAACAATAAATACACACATTTAAAAAAAAAAAAATTGAAAACGTTGATATATCGATTCCAGAAACCTCACAAAATATTTTGTAAAATACATTTCTCAGAAAAAAAAAATCTCAAACCATGTACTGCAACAATCACTTTATTTTTCACCGTTCGTTAAATATTCATTATTCAAACTTTAAATTTTCAACGCGTTCGTACACTTTAATTACATATACCACGAAAAAACAAGCGTCAGCAAACATTAACATCCTCAATCACACACATACACACACACGTACATTTTTATACACCCCAAAACCAAATAAACCTCTAAAAAATCCACAAAAAATTTTTTTTTTTCCATTTACTCCAGCATTTTTTAAACTTTATCTGCCATTACTACTTACGATAGAATCGCGCATAAACAGCCGCATTCGGCTAGCCACTACCACCACCACCACCAACCATCCCTACCAACACCACTACCATTCAAAGCAATTAAAAGCAAAAGGAAGACAGAGAAATAAAGGTAATAGGTATATATAGCCAAGCACAGCAGCAGCTGTAGCACATATAGACATAGCTCTCCCAATAAGGCACGAAAAAAAAAAAAGAAAAAAAGAGGGGAATTGAATAAAGCTCACTTACAAACTTAACGACCCTGCCGTAACACACATTCACTAAACCTTACCAACAGGCAACAGACCAAGCACATTGAAAAGCACAAGTGCGATTTCCAGACACCACAAGAGCTTTAGTAAAAGAAGAGAAGAAACGAGTCTCCTTATTACTCCCCCCCCTTACTCTCTCTCACTCTATGGTTCAACGACTACTGGCAATGCCGTTCCTGACCGCATTAAGAGCGAGGCAAAATTTTTATTGCCATCGTGCAAGAAAGAGAAAGAGAGAGAGAGAGAGAGAGAGTAGAGTAAGAGCCTACAGCTACCTCTTTTTCCTTCTTCTTCTCCTTATATATCGTTAAACAGTCGGACGACCTGCTGCACTCGCTCGATGCGCGCATTCATAATTTTCCCTATGAAAAAGCATCATCTCCCAGAAAAGCACCTCTGACCTCGTGTAAAATCACGCGTAAAGAAGGAGTTAGAGAGAGAGAGAGAGAGGAAGAAAAGTACGATGATGAGAGTAGGCCCTCGTTAGAGGCTTCTATAATACGGAAAAGGCTCCATTATACTGAAGCTCTTTCTGCTACAGCTTTTTCACTCAACCCTTTCTTCTTCCTCTCGTTTAGTTTACAAAAGTATAATGTAGCATAAGCGTTGAAACATTTACCATTAATATCGTATTACTTTTCTATGATAATCTCTTTTTTGGATTTGAAATTTTTTTTTTTAATTATGTTCTTTCTTTCTTTTTATTATGTTAATTAGATTTAAGTTTTATAAAAACGTAAAAATTAAGTTAAGTATGTAAAAATTAAAGTTTTTAGAGTTTCAAAAGTCCTGAGAAACGGTACCAACGGTTAATGTTCAATCTATCGGTCTTGTGTATTTGAAGACTTTGACAGTTTATTTACTGGAGAAGCGAACTTAACAGATTGGCTATATCATTTCAAGAAGACATCGCTCTTTGAAAGTAACATGGCTGGTTATTTTCTTCTTTAATACACTGTGACATACCGTGATATTTTTCAGCTAATGCTTTTTTTTGGTAAAGTGCACTGCTCTTTTACGATGATATGTTTTACTTTGATTGTCAACGATAGTTTGAGGTTTAGTTCATAGACAACAAATAAAGTTTGATTTTTTAAGTGATTGGTAGATTATAAAATCGATACATATCATACAAATCGTATTATTTTATGATTGATTATCGACTCATAAATTAAATCATTTTTAATTTAAAAAAAAAAAAACAAGGATTTGGTCGATAAATTAAGTTAAATCATAGCAAAGAAATTAACGCGTGAATATAACGGTATTAAATTCGTATAATAAATCAAAAAATATATTGGCGCATATATGAAAATTATAATGCTTTTCATTATTTTATCGAGGTTTATACCGTCAAAATTTCTCTTATAAATCTCTTTTATTTATTTTTAGATTTAGAAATTTTAACGCATTTGCACATATCAATTATTTTAAATGACAACTATAGCTTTTTTACTTTCAAAAAATAAAGTAGATTGATAAATTCCAAAAAAAAATAACGACACTTTCAAATTATCCATCTCATAAATCATTTTAATATATCCCATAGTAATTAACACTCGTACTTACACACATATAAACAAATCCAAAAACCGATCATCCCAATAATCTCATTAAATTTATATCCACCCAAGAATAAAAAAAAAAAAAGAGAAAAATCTCAGTGGCAAAATCTAAAAATCAAAAAAACAACAACACCGCAGTTTTAGCTTTCTCAGCCATTTACCCACGAACGAACGGATTTATACGTAAACGTAGCTTGCAAGCTTTCTACCTACCTATACCTAACTATATACATACACACATATAATACGATCGAGCAAATCCTGAAGCTAAAGGAAAGCTAACAAATTTTCCCCTCCGATATTTGATCGTTGCTGGTTATAACCAAGCACGTGTACTTTCCTCCCGTTTTCTCCTCTCTTCTTCTTACTCCTTCTCTCCATGCACTTGCGGTTAAAGCTCGTTGCATATTCGGCTACGACTGCTGCTGCTGCTGCTACGCACTGGTAGCTAACAATATAGAAGGAGAGATTGTGGTCCAGATTGCGCACAGCTTGCTGTATACGATGAATGGTATATAC
>JAPYZE010009542.1:0-10152 GCA_030522805.1 Leptomastidea abnormis
GTTGCGGACATAAAACTGCAATTTATTTTTTGGCCTCCCAAGATCGAACATTCCTTCATATTATTACCATGAGAGGCGAGGAAAATACAATACATTATTATTATAATCATTTAGCCCTCTTCTTATCAAATTAATATGAAAAAAAAGATAAAAATCATAAATATACTTTTAAAATTATATTGATTTCTTTCGAATTGAAACCTTCCCTAAACTTCTATTGTTACGCGACAACAGTCGCAGATAGCTGCAGGTAAGATCAAGTAGCAGTATCAATATACATATAAAACATCCTCCGTGTCCTCAATACTGTCACGCGATTATTCTGTTTCATTACACGGACAGTGGACAAACACACGCTCAGTCTTAACGCGGACAACGGACAGCAGACAAGTAGACAAGCAGACAGTGGACAACTCTGTCAAACTTATATATTGTCCAAATATACGCGCATATATTATTTATCTGCCTTACATCATAACTAAAATCGCAAGTAAAGTAAAGTGGTCTCGGGACCAAATGTTGAATTCTTGAACTTAAAATAAATAATATCATTTACACACGACCACCAAGGCTAGGTCGTAACACTGGCAAGTTGTATTGAAATTTTAAGGGTACAATCGTCTTTTTTTTACGTGTTTTTTTACGCGATTTTATTTTTACGCGGTTTTGGAATTGATACCGAACTTTTTTTTACGTGGAACTAACTACGCGGTTTTGTTTTCAAATTCGTTCGAAAAATTTTTTTCTTCAGCTATCATCGCGTAATTGTTTCAATGAAGTAACAAAAACCTTAAAAATCAGTCAGTCTTAAATTTCTCAATATATTAAAATGAAAACCGGAAATGGCTCCAAAAAAAGGAAGTCCGAAAAAAGTCAAGAAAGTGAAAAATGTAATGAGTTTGTCTAAATAAATTAAAATATTAAATTTACTTGATGCTGGTTAGAGAGTCAGTGAACCCCTCTTTTTCCAACAATATCTTTTTTTACGCGATTTTTTTATACGCGGTACTTTTTTGGAACCGAATTACCGCGTAAAAAAAGGGATGCCTGTAGTTGTATTAAAACATAATAAACATAATTTCAAATTTTCAAAACGATTGTAGTTTTTTACCACAGTTAATGAGCATCCTTAAATTTTTAGTTTTTTTAAATTATTAGGTGTGTATTGGTCTTTAATAAATTTATACTGAGTTATATAAACTACTGCATTTTAATATTAAAAAATTTATTATACTTACTTATAAACATATTATTAGAAATAAAGTTTGGCGACATATCTAAACTTTTATCCTTTGATTGTTCATACTTCTGAGAGTTTGTTCCATTGTCAGCTGGAAAAGTAGATGAACGATTTTCTGAATCTCTACAAAGTAAAATTTAGTAATTTAAAGTTATTTGACTATGATCATTTTAATCATTCTTGATGTGAGTATGCACGAAATATAAAAAAGATTATGCTTCTTAACTAAATTATTTGACCGAAATAATTTGATCGAAATTATTTGACCAAAATTATTTTAATCATTCTTGATGTGAGTATATATGAAATACGAAAAAAATTATCCTTCTTAACTATATTTTCTATTTCAATCAAAATATTAACCTACAAACATATGCGTATATACACCTGAATGCACGTACGTACATGTTTATTCTGATCCTTAGCTGTGACTTTATGTAAGTGTGCTTAATTAAATATATTAAATTATTTTATTTTCAATTTTCTCATAAAACATAAATTGTAAAACATAAATCAATCAAGCGCTCTGGACTACTTACGTATATCTCCAAGAAGGAAAAGAAAGGAGAACTAGATTTAATGGTAAAAAATCTTTCTTACTGAATTATACACAAAGCGCACTTAAGTCTGGTCAGTGCTGCTCTGACTGCTAATCAAGGTTTTTCAATGCTAATCAAAATTCACTCTATGTGTTACAAAGTCAGTATTTTTTTAAGGTTTCGATAATTTTAAATTTCAATTTAAATCAGTTGTTTTTTAATATTTTAAATATTTTTTAATATTTACTGATATTTTAAAGTGTAAAATTTTTATAAAATATTTAACATATTGATTTTAGCATTTATTTCGAGGAACATCGTTAGTCCGGACGCCGACCATACATTTTGTAGCAAAATTTTTTCGCCTCGGGAACCCAATTTTTTTAATGAGAATTAAGAATTCCCGACCAAAAAAGTTATAAACAAATTATTATAAAAAATTAACAAAATTATTATTTATTGGCTTGAAAATTTTTTTGTAAAATGCGTATTTTTGCAAAAAAGTTTCATATTTAAAGGTATATGTTTAAGACTCATCAGCTCAGCAACACCGATTAAACATAGAATAATATGTATCTACATCACTGAGCAAGTAAAAAATATAATTATAACATTATACTTATACTGTAAACAAAAGCTAAACACCAAATAAACCATAGCACATGGGGAAGTCGATGATCATAAATAAACAAACAAGTTTATCTAACATACGAATGCCATAGCATAGAGGTAACTCTAATGCTTCACGATTTTAAGATCGCAGGATCAAATCATCCTAAAAGTAATTTTTTTTTCAATTTTTATTATTAAACCTTTTTTGTAAATATTTTTGAATATATTATTTAATTGTTAATTTAAAAGTTAATTTCTTGACTTTTTTTTAAAATATATCTACAAAGTTGAATATTTTTAGTTGTGTACTCTTGAACCACACGAGTGCAGTACTCACGAAGTTCTGTTAACGTGAGTACTGTACTCGGCTTTTTTCACAGAACCACACGAGTGCTTGTTTTCATAGAGCTTCGTTCTTCCCGTGGGTCTCGCGGTTTTCTTGTTCCCTGTTATATTTTCTTCTTAGAACGTTTCTTAGGTTTAAAGAACTTCGTTCTAACCATGGGTCCCATGACCCACTTATACCACCCGGGATTTGTTTTTTTTTATTTCATTTTTTTTACATTTCTTTTCTTAACTTTTTATTTTCATTTTTTTTTCTTTTTCTACAATACACAATCACGCGGTTACAACCCAGAAAAACATATAAGTATATAAAACGACAGGTTATATGTACAATCTTGAATTCGAATTGTAAAGAGTATATAAGGATCCAGGCTAATAATCATTGTACATACCATGTACGATTGTGTATCTGTAACATTGGAAGAAAAAAAAGAGGAATGATACGCGATTTTGTAGCTGTTTAGGTATACACATGTGCTTTTATACAAACAAACCGAAACATGAGTTTCCGGATACTATATTCACTCACTCACTCACTCTTTTGATGAGAAACATCTATTGCGGCATTTGGGGGGTTCGACTGACGCTTGTTTCGCAACATAAATTTCCGTAACTAGAGCCGCCGCCGCTCGGCCGCTCTCGCCACTACAGCGTTCCCCCCACCGCTCTCCCTACTGCTTTCTATAGCGCGTACTCTTTCTCTCTCTCTCTTTCTCTGTCCATCATACCGACAGCTAACCATTCTAAATTTTAAGTCATCGCACCGCATCTTTATTAGTGGTGCTTTGTACCTCTTTCTTTCTCTCCCTTCATTACACAGCAGCCGGCGTTTGTATTTGCACTAATGTGCGTTCGATTCCGTCTTCTAAACAGACTGTAGATAATAACTAATTGTAACTTCAGACAAAGTAAAATAAAATTTTATTTGTAATGACATTTTCTAGCCTTCAATTTTGACATGAAAATTTTTTGTCCCGAAAAATCTAAAATGCCAGTCTGTCCCACGCCTAAAATTTATGCTGTAGTGTGCGGCGCTTATGAAAAAAAAACACAATCCGTCGTGGGACGGCTAACAGATGTGAAACATGGAATGTTTTAATTGAAAAAAATATACATAATCGCAACAAGCGATTTTTAATTCATTCAAAGGTAAAAGTAATGCTGCTTAAGCCATGCCATGCGCATGTTTAAGATGGGTCACTCGTCTGATATCTTACATCAAGAAAATTATAGAAAATCTAAGTTTAAGATGGGTCACTCGTCTGATATCTTACATCAAGAAAATTATAGAAAATCTAAGCGAGTGACCCGTCTTAAATTTGCGCATGGCATGGTTGAAGCAGCATTACTTTTACCTTTGAATTAATTAAAAATCGCTTGTTGCGATTATGTATATTTTTTTCAATTAAAACATTTCGTATTTCACATCTGTTAGCCGTCCCACGACGGATTGTGTTTTTTTTAACGATTATTTTTTTTATTATTTTTTAAATTTGCAATATTTTTTCATGCTTACTATTTTTACTAAATCTTCGATTTGCACCTGGCATGGTAAAAACATGGTTTTCTTGACGTTTTGAAGGTTCCTAAACTTAAAAAACACATTTTTAGAAAATGTATGTATGTATGTATGTATGTATGTCTTTCGAAGGAATAAAGAAATCGACTCGAAATTTAGCACACATATTAGTTACATGGTACTTAAGAACTGATTAAATTTTGGAAAAGATAGAATCTTATAAAAGGTGTTTTTTCATAAAAAAGTATGTTTTTTTAAAGGCAAAAAACAGAATTTTCTAATATTAAGGTTAATTGTAGACGTTCAAAGTTAATACTGTGTCTTTTGCATAATTATTAATGTACACTTTAGTATTGATTTTTATTCATTAAGTTTGTAAAAGACCCTTAATCAAGTGCTTTTTTAATAAATTTAGATTTTTTGAGTTTGATATGGTTTTTATGGTTTTCCAGGTTGTTCTTTTCAAATATATTATATTAAAATTAATAAATTTATATAGTCGTTCGTGGACAAGTCGGTAAAGCGCTAGTCGTATTACCTGGAGGCCTGGGTTCCAGAACTGGCATCTATCAATTCTGACAACGCGGCTGGAGGAGTCTTGAAATGAAAATAGTAAAATTAGTTTTGTGAGTGCTCGCCACGCGGTTACTTTGGCGGCCATTTTGTGTAAGCGACGTGACTGAATTTTTGCCAAAAGTTGCGAGCGTTGCTTACTTTCCCCCACCGTCCATAGTTTAGCCACCTCGGCTATATCAATAGCTGCCACGCGACTACAACGCTTTCGGCAGTGATATCAAAATTGTTACATGACTTCGTGCATAGTCGGGAGTTGCAAGGGTTGCTCCCTACCTTTTTCTTTCAAAAGCTCAGCCATCTTGGCTATAGTGATTATTGACGCGTAAATTAATCACTTTCGGCAACCATATTCTATTTTAGCACTACCTCGTGCAAAGTCGAGAGTTGCGACCTAGCTCCTTCCCCCTCTTCTACAATTAGCCATCTTGGCATTACTGAAATCTGCTACGCGGTTTCGACGCGTTTGGCGTCCATTTTTGTGCAGGGAGAGAGAGGAAACATAAAGACGACGTAGACACCGCTGTGCGCCTGCGTACAGTAAGACCTTCTCTCCTTCTCTTTCTTCCGTATCTGCGTTGCGTAGCCGCACAGCAAGAGTATCAACTCGACTAGAGCGTTCTTTCATACTCACTTATATTCTCTATTGGCACACGGACGTAAGTTCCACTATCCTTTTCCTTTTATTATGTGCTGCTTAAGAGTAGTGGACTGTTACTCACTTGAGCGCAATAAATCTTTATATTCATAATTTTGTTTCGTATTTTAGAAAATTATCAACAAATCATAGCACGCTATTGAGAACGGCGTAATTATTCTCTGTTGTGGAATCACTGCATAGCACAAGTGTATTTTCCACGTCCCCTGCTGCCACTGCAGGCCTTTTGTCTGCCTTGGTACTGCTTGTATTGGCCCGGGTACTGTTGCTACGACTCGTCTTGAATCGTCTTGTCACCTGCTGTACTGCAAGCCTCTCGTCCGCCTTTGTGCCACTTATATAGGCCCGGGCACTGCTTTAACGACTTGCCTTGAGTCGTCCCGTCACCTGCTGCAACTGCAGGCCTTACTTCTACGACCTGCCTTGGGTCGTCTCGTCTCCTGCTTACTCAGCAGGCCTTACTTTAAAGACTCGCTTTGAGTCACCTTGTCACCTGCTAACTGCTAAGCAGGGCCTACTGGAATGATTTACTGTAGTCATCTCATCATTATCATGAGCAGCGAGTCAACGTCAAGGAAGTGCAGTGTCGTTTGCTCTAGAGAAATTGCAAAATAATAAATTTAGCAGTGAAATAAAGTAAAGAAACCGACTAAAAACATTAGTAAAAATTGTCATTAGTTTTAAGATTAATATTTTTATTCATTTTAAGTTACATTTTGCGGTATTTTTACGGCTTGCACCTAAGATAGAGAAGGATTGTATGAACTCTTAGCGCCTTTCATTTAAGATAACCCTCTTTTGTAGTTTTCTCACTCTATTGAGTGACATTTTATTTGGGTGGTTCCGCACTTTCATTTTTGCACCTCTCCTTCCTCTCTATTACCTTCTCTGAAAATTCGTTTACCTTCCTTTTGCCTTTATTTATATGAGCGTAGAATTTTTATTTAAAAATGGCTAATTCAATTAATGATAAGTCTGAGAAGCTTCTTCTAAAATTATAAAATTCTTTTGCTAATTTTAAAAAACTTGTCAAAGGTAAACTCTTGACCAAGTTGAATCAAGATTACTAGGACTCTTGAACAAGTTGAATTAAGATTAGATCAACTTAAAGAGATGTATGAACAGTTCAAATCACCAAAAGATTTTAGAGGATGGAACGGTTAACGCGAAAGATCTTTACAATACAAATAATGTTTTTGGTAAAGGAGAGAATTCTTTTTACTCTGTACAGGGTGATTATCTAGATCACATCGAGTCTCTTACCAATAGAAGAGTTAACGATCAACAAGAAGTAGATAACCCTATATTTACTAACTTCTCCTCATTACCGTTCATTGATATTCCGATATCGATGGAAAGTATGAAAATTGAGAAAACTTTAGCAATTTGTACCGTGCTTTTATACATCACAAACCTGAGCTTTCCTCCATTATCAAGTTTCAGCAACTCCGTACTTACATAAGCGGAGAAGCCTTACAAATTATTAAAAATATAGGAATTGTTAAGGAGAATTACGATCAAGCATAGAAGGCTCTTATAGATTATTACAATAATAATCAAAGGCTCGTAGCGAATAACAATGAAACCATTCAAGATGCTTAGCCTATGAAAAACGGTTCTTGCGAAGACCTTAAATGTCTTCAAAGAAAATTATCGGATCTTTTGATTTATTAATCGCGTTAATGAGGAAGGTAGACGATGCAAACTTCTTTATATCTTTTGTCGCTATAAAATTCGATAATAATACTTATCGTGATTGGTCGAACTGTTTAAGTAGTGATAATCAACCCCCACTCTAAAAGCGCTTCGTGCTTTTATAACTAATCATACCTCGACGATAGGGTCACTACTGTAACGTTTTATAGGTTTAAGTAGGATCGCCAGTTATACGTGTGCTACAAATAAATCACTCGCGTCTAACAGAAAATAGGTATAAACACTTTTATGATATGAAACATGAGGCCTTAGTAATCAGGTTCCCACCGAAGGCAAGCTTTAACGACATGTAAAGGAAAAGTATAGGAAGGTAAACGCTCCCCGCCCCTGGCCAGGCCGTTCGACGGTTATACTTTAGAAAAAGGAGGTTTGGAACGAAAGGTTATCTAAGGTAATATCGTTTCATCAAGTAGCATCAGTTTACAGCAGCAGTAATAAATTCTTTAAATAGTAGCAGCATTCAAATATAATATGAGTATGTATCAAAAATCCAAAAAGTTACTTTAAATTAATTAAGTAAATTTAATGCAAGGAATCCAGAACAATATTAATTTTGAATTTAATCGACTCAAGAATTAAATCAAATCTATTTTGAATATCAAATAATCAAATAAATGGATAGAATATAATTCTTATATATAGACCCCGAAAACAAACCTTTTAAAAAAAGTTATAGTATAAACGGCGAGTTTGATGTAATTAAAATACCTTTTAGCAGACAATTATTTTCTGATTTTACAAATAATGAGACCAATGAAAAATAGTTGAGTTTATTTTAATTCAATTTGATATTTTTTTAGTAACTTGCCAGGCCCATTGCTTTTATTTGTGGTAGTATTTCAACGATATGTAAGTAGTTTATTCCAGAAAATTATAAAAGTAGAAAGACAAAAAAACGGGCTTGGCAAGTTACTAAAAAAATATTAAATTGAATTAAAATAAATTTGACTATTGCTTCCTCAAAGAGGAAGCTATGTAATCATGCCGAAAAATTTTTTTTATAAATTGTATTAAAAATTTTTTTTTATCATGCAAGAAGTTGGAAAATATTATTTTTTTGAAAAATTTTTTTCGTGTATCTATTTTTTCGTGTACCATGTGGCAATTTTTTTTGGAACCAAAAAAAAGTATGTTTCTATGTTTAGATTATAACCGGAAAAAAAAGTATGTTCCTATGTTTAGATTATAACCGGACAAAGTGGATTCAATGTATTTTTTCATGAGGATGCTGGGAAAAATAAAAAAAAAATTTTTTTAGCGATCTTTATTTGTTTTTTTTATTTTTAGTTTTTGGGAAATTGGTTTTTTGCGATTTTGACGTGTTAAAAATCAATATTTTTTCCGGACAAAGTGCATCTCTTAGAGAAAAAAAACTTTAATTTCTTTTATTTACTATTTTTTTAGGTCATGTCAATTTTTAGTTATCGTCGAAAAACTAAAAAAAAATTAAGAATGCATAACTTGAATATTTCAAAAGATAATAATTTGAAATTTTGACAAAAAATTATTTTTTTTTTACTTTTTAAGGTTTAAATTTTAAGTATATTTATTTATTGATTTGTTTTTGAGAAAATTGCTACAAACTATTTTTTTATTTTATTCAAAAACTCGAGTAAATTATTATATTTTGATTTGAAATTCACACCAGTTATGTTATTTTTGTCGTAGATAGTCTGTATAAATTTTGGGTTTTAACGGATTATTATTTATTGAGATATTGATTTTTTTTCGTATGGTATTTTGAGCATATGTCTTAATAAAGGGGGACGGATTGTAATAATTAAAAAATTATATGTTCCTATGTTCCGATTTTCATCAAATAAAGTGGATTCGGTGTATTTTTTAATAAGGATTCTGGAAAAAAATTAAAAAAATTTTTTTCTAATTATCTTTAATTGTTTTTTTTTTCATTTTTAGTTTTCGGAAAAATGGTTTTTTGCGATTTTGACGTGTTAAAAATCAATTTTTTTTCCGGACGAAGTGTGTCATGTGCCGATGCCAAATTGTTTTTTTCATTTTAATTATTTTCATTTTAATAATCTCAATTGGCATCGACACATAACTCGAGCACACGAGATGCTCTTCTCAAGAGCGGATGCTGGGTAGCCATAACAGGCTGCGCAGCATCTTGACTCTTTATTCTTAAGAAACATAGTATAAGTTTAGAGCATAAGATTAGTTTAAGAAAGAAAGCAAAGAGAAAGAGAGAGAGAGAGATAGTTTTGGAAGAGAGAGAAAAAGAATGGAGAACAACGGTGTGGCCTGAGGAGGGTAGGGAAGCAATGGTATGGATGAGAGTATGTATGTATATGTAAGTGTGAATGTGACGAAGTGCGAAGGAGTATAGACGTTGAGTAAGGAAAAGCGGAGGAGAAGTTTATGCAGGAAAGCGGAAGAGGGGAAGTTTGTGCAGTGGAGAGCACTGTAAAGGCCCAGCGGGCAGTACGCTGCAGAATCTGATTGAGTTCGGTCGAAATCATTATTAATTACCGCGTCTTGTTCCGTTTGACAAGATTTGTTCGAGATCTTGTCTTTTCATAGTTCGCATTATAAAAATATAGATTCACAGTTTTACCTATAATATCCAGATTATCAGTATATAAGTTTTCATTTTTTTTTTTTTTGCAAATCAGTTTAATTCAGAATAACAGTTTATAGTTTTCCATTTACAAGAAAAATCCGGAATATTCAGTTCAAGTTTATTTGTGTCAATTTAATAATTCAGATCAGGAGGGTTTTGATTTCTACTAAGAAGGAACCAATCGATTATATACAGAATTTTAAACGCCTAGCTGGGACCTTTTCATCATTCTCCGTGTTCTCTCTCTTCAACAACGGAAAAGAGAAAAGAAGCTAAGTAAACGTTTTGATTTCTATTTGCATCTCTCTCTCTGGATATAAGAACAGTCAGGACAGATATCTTCGAGATATTTGCATCTCTCTCTCTCTC
>JAPYZE010009546.1:0-12815 GCA_030522805.1 Leptomastidea abnormis
TGCAAAATCGGGTCATAGTACACATTATATCAAACTTATGATCCACAGGCTTTCAATCATTCAATCCTTCTTTCTCTTTTTCTAACTTCTTTATTCCATTACAGCTGCATCCAATACCTCTTTTTTTCTCTCTCTCTCTCTCTCTCTCTCTCTCTCTCTCTCTCTTTCTCTCTCTATTTTTCTCTATCGACACAAACCATTTCCTAGTGTGATCCAAGTGAAAGAACCCGCCCTTACTATCCTAACACTCTCGCAACTAATGCCCAGGATTTCGGCTGCCTGATTTTTATAGAACGCAAATCCGCAAGCTCGAGTACGTTAGTTTATCGTAAGTTCACCTCGCGCGCCCAGCTTTATCCTAGAAATCCGCATCTACAAAGAGAGGGATGAGAAAAAAAGATAAAAGGTTATGGGATTTTCCAAAGAAAGAAAGGTGTAGAGAAAAAGAAAAGTGGAGGATAAAAATAGAATTTCACGCTGGTTAAAGTTTGAGACAGATAGCACGTTGGTATAGTCGACGACAAGTACTGAAAAGTCCATAGCTGTACAGGAAGTAGGTAGCAGAGAGACAAAGAGAGCAAAATCACTCGTGAATCTGAAAGTTAAATGGTCCATGTATAAAATAAACACTGATGATGGAGAAGAGAATAGGGATTTAAGGTAGAAGGTGGGAGAGGAGGCGTTGGTTGATGTGAAAGAGCACTAATGTGGAATGGGAATTGAGGAGGAAGCATCAGTGGCAGTGGCTTTGCTTGCACACTGAGAGAAAAAGAGAAAGAAGACCTCTCTTATTATATATTTTATCTGTACTTCCTTGGTTAGTTTTGCGAAAAAGATAATAATTGCTGTGACTAAAAGGAAAAAAGATAAAGAAAGTATTTGGAATGAAAAATAGGATAATGAATTATTACGAAAGGTGTGTGTTTTTGGCTCTGTATGTATAAACGATAGTTTTATGAGATGAAAATCTAAGAGTTATGGTGAGCTAATGAGTTAAATGTATATATCCGAATATATATGGGTGATTCTTGTGAGGTCGATACAACGGATTACGAGTCGGAATAATATTTTTATAGTACATTTTGTGAAGGCCAATAATCATGAAATGTAATATTACCAGAAAAACGTTACCTTGAATTGCTACTAACAAAGAAATGTAATATTACCAGAAAAACGTTACCTTGAATTGCTACTAACAAAAAAACACCCCAAAATGTCAACTCCGTCATTACATCTGAACTTGAAATTCCTAACTAAGTTCAAGATTTCGCTAGTTAATTCTTTTTCTCAATTTTTTTTAATATATATGTATTAAGAACTAATTTTTCTGCCCAACGCCGTCTTTTTGGTCCTCAAATTTAATATATTTTTGTTATGCATACTGAAGATGTTCCACACGCGGAACAAGTAGCTAATTTGCAGTCCTAAACAAATCTAATCGCTAAAGGAAAATACGATAATTATTTTATCGATTATTTACAAATCTTTTAGATCATTTCTTTAGTTGGAGCGATAATTAAACTAAATTATGTCCAAAAAAGATTAGTTTTAATTTTGTCATCAAAATTATAATTTCTGATAATTTTTTTTTACTATACCACGTAAAAAGTTGTCTTTTGGGATAGTAGACTCTCCTTTTCAATATCAATAAGTTACGTTTAATATTTTTTTATTCCAATCAGCGTTTTTGTCAACTTTGTAATAAAATACGCAAAACTATATAAAATGACAAATTTTTCTAAAAACTGTTGCCGTTGTATTATAAAATTTGCATTTCATGCTCAAAAATATTGAAGAAAAAAATTGAAAAAATTTCTTTTTCATTTTTTTATGCGGTTTATTACGATCCAAAATATCGATTTTTCACGTGATTCACCCATATACTTTATTCTCTTTCTTTCTACTCATAAATTCTTTGGTCCGTAGTAGTACCATCATTTTTTCGCACTTCATTGACTCATTATTTTAGCGAATCCGTTCTCATAAATTATGCATCAGCAGCAGCAGTCCTCATTTACTTTCATCTTTTCATTCCATATCTCTGAAGCTCTCTATTCTTTTTACGTGTAAATTTGTAGAAAAAGCCGATAAATTGTATTGACCGAGATAGATTTGGACTACAGGCGATTCATCAATTTTTTTACCAAGGTACACATTTGAGAAATTTTTGCTCCAGGAAAAAGAGACGTTTGAGACTAAAGTAGATTGTCAAAAATGTCTAAAATCTACGACTAACTTTATAATTTTTAAGATGGCTTATTTGCAAAAAAGGGAAAGCAGAAAAAAAAATTTCTATCGTATCAAGCATTTTTTTTTTTAATTTTTTCATTTATATTCATGCGAGTATCGTCACGTATATGCACTTTAAATGAGCTCAAGACATTTGAACATAACAGCGTCACTTACCTATTGAACGAACTAAAAAAAAATGATTGCTTTTTTAATATTTGAACTAACAATAAAAATTGCTTGAAAGAGCCTTAGAATGTCATAAGATAAAAAAGAGGATTTGAAAAAAAGGTGAAGAGAAAGAGAACGAGAGAGTAAAACGGCATTGCAGCATGAACATGCTTTCTCAGAGAGTGCCCCTTGAAATAAATCTCTCTGGCCCGTTGAATAATGAAGAAAACTACGCATGACTAAGAAATCGGAGAGGAAAAGAAAAGCAAAAAAATAGCTACAATAAGGCATCTGGGCACTTACCTAGCACGCTATACCCAACTCCTTGTTTTACGCCTCTCTCCCTTTCCTTCTCCACCACTCACCATACATTTGGGTCGTGTACGCGTATGCGAAAGAACAGCATCGTGAACGACGAATAATTTAACGAATAAAAGCCAAGGCATTAGTGGTCTACGTGCTACCGCATCCGCCAGTGGCCTTACAAATTTATTTTTTGAATTTGGTAAAAAAAAAAGAATAAAAATAAAAATAAGTTTAACAAGAACATATAACAAACAAAAATCGTCAGCAGATAGTTCTCACGCTAAACGTATAGAAAATCAAGATTAACGGAAAAAAGTGTATACTATACACCTACTATACACCTACTTTCGCGACTCTGGATCTTTGTTTAATGAGGTACTTTAACGGTAGAACGCGCAAGCATACATATAGCTTTAGAGGTAAGAAGAGCACCAGCTGCATATGTATATCTTTTATACTATCAATACGCACAGACGGCTTCTTAAAGTGGCAATTTACAAATCTGATCACGTGATATACGCACACGCTCCAATACATTGTACGGTAAAAGAAGGAAAAAGGAGAAACAAGAAAAGGATTGTACGCATTAACCTAATTGTACGCAAGACTAATCTGACACGAGTGTCAAAATTTTACGAATTTTTAAGCTAGTTTGTAATCGACGTCTTAAACAAAAAATAATACAACACATAAACTGTATAACGAACAGTAGCACAACTAAGTATTTACGATAAACAGTAGCACAATTTAATAATTGTGATAAATAGTAGCACAACTTGGCGCTTCCAGACGAAGAGTATACCACACACTAGAGTACTTTAAAATGCTTTAATTAACGTATTATTTAAGTAGTGCTATGATTATAAGCCATAAAGTGCCGAGCTATGTTACTTTTTGCCATAATTCCTGAGTTAGGCTACTGTTCATCAGAATTGTGCTATTCTTTGTCTGAGGCGTTACATACATAGCGGTGCGAGATTAGATATTCATTCGTTATATTCTAGTAGCTTTTTTTTAAGCGTAGCTCCAAAGTCATAGTTTACTTTTTCCTCGTTTCTTCTTTCTTTATTTCTATTCTTTGTCTCTGTTAAAGACCAATGGCGCAAAATAACCACAACAGCGAATTCTTATTTAAATAGAAGCTTTTTGTGAATAGTCAATGAATACATCCATATTCGGCAACTTTTTCTCATTTTTGAAAGTCTTTAGAGAAATTTTCTTCTTTTTTTTAATATACCTAAGTTTTTTCTTTCTGTTCTTTTTTTTTTGTTTTTTTTTATTTGCTTATTTTTTTATTTTTCACACATTTTTATATCTTTCTTTCAATTTGTTAGTAGTTGTGAACTTTTTTTATAGAAATCTTTTTATTTATTTTTTTTTTTTTATTTTGGCGACTCAAGCCGATTCAGGCGCTTTGGAAAAAATGTTGCAATTTTAAGCTCGAACATGGAAAGAAATTATTTACGGCTCGCCCTGAAAAAAAGAAAGAAATAAGAGAGATAAGGAAAAACAATTTTCACCGGTAGAACTTGACTTTCCATAAAATACATAGTAATAAGTCTTTATGGAGATTATAGTAAAAGGGAATGCCCTCGAGCTGTCAAGTCTTTGAGGCCAAAAGTGATTCTTACGCTCTATATCTCTTTTTGCATATTTATTAGCCTGCCAGGAAACTCAATTATATCTAATTAAAATTCAAACTTTTTTTGATGCTATTTATTAAACAAATGGAGACAAATTATTATTCTGCAGTTCCATCACTCGTGAAATAAGCTTCCTTTGTGTCTTTGCAATCTCACCTTAATCGACCGATTTAAAACTGCTCTGTTGTGATTTACATTTTAAAGCAGCAGCAACCTTTATGTTTGATTTTAATCTTGAGTTTCGTAATACCTGCTTCTGATGATTCTAGTTCGTAAATTATGAAGTTTGCATTAAGATGTATATTCCACCTATTTTGCGTATTACTTTGCACACCAAATATATTTTTTTTAATTATATTTTATATATTATAAAAGACCTTAGATAGTCCATCTTCGAGTAAATAAATAAATAAAATAAATAAATTGTGAACAGCAAAAAAAATTGATAAAAAAATTGGCGCGTCTGACCAAGCTTGGTTTTTACTACTAGCACAGTTGATCGCAGCTCTGTAGTTAAATCACGTTATTAATTCCTCCTTTCAAACGTCAGTGTTAAACAATTGAAGTAAAAAAAAAATATGTTTTTACAAGCCATCAGAGTCAATAAATAAGCATTTGCAAGCTCTAAGCAAAAATTATAACATATTTCAAGCGCTTACCTTTACCAGTTAAGGTGCAAATCTTATAGCATCATATCATTGTCGTTACGTTAAAAACTTTCGTTATCTTGTTGGCTGTCTTATGCTAGAGTAAAGTGAGGGATGCAGGCGTGTTAGATCTTATCATGATAAAAGTATTGTTATACAATATGGGAATGGAATACGAAGAAGCAGCAAAGCGACATGAAAAGAGGGACTGGTATAGGGCGCTGATACATGGCTGAGACCTGTTAGTTAAAATTCAAAAGTAGTTTTTCGATTAAGGCTTGTAAGAAAATAAGAAAGAGGATAGCGGGTAAAAAATCTGATATTGTGGGAGTGTGGCATTATTATTTTGGAGGGAAGTTTGATTTTGAATTATAATAAAGTCTGATCTCGTCAACAAACAAGAGTCACTTTTAGATTGGATAGACCAATAAATTGGCTTTTATTTTTATCTGAAAATTGTTTAGGTAAATAGTTTAGTGCATCAGATTTGGTGGAGAGAGATAAGTTGTGAGGATTTGATTATTTGAAGTAGCTGGGGTAATAAAAAATGTTTTTATATGGAAATTAGTGACATCTGATTGAAATTCTTTGATATGAACGGTTTTTTATGTACTTGTGAATTTTTCTTAGAGTTATGTTTACTTAATATTTTTGTATTAGTTTCATCAGCTGTTTTTTAACAAAAAATGTATGACAATAAATTATGGCGTCATGAACGTAAAACCAAATTATAAAGAAATATTGAAAATATTGAAAAAATTTATTAGTTGTACTTTAAAGAAGAAAAATTATTTATTGTTTATTTTTTAGGATTGTTTTAAACACTGATTTAAAAAAAAAATTACCTTAGCTACAAGTCAACGCAAATCACAAGTACTAGTACATCAAAAGAACTTACAATGCATAAATTATCATAAGGCTATTAAATTCTATAAAAGTCTCCAAGAAATAGAAGATGCCAGCAACTCAGACCAAGAAATTTTAATAAAAGATCTTAAGACTTTACCTAAAAATTCTTGTAAACAACGCTTAAGCCATTGGCGAGAAACAAAAGCGTCGGAACAGTTTCAAGCACTTAAAAGAGCTCAAGACAAATCACTGAGCTGCACTGCTACTAATTAAATGAAGTAATTAGAGTAAGAGTCAACTATTCGTGTAAGTAACAGAGAGAAAGAGAGAGAGAGAGAGAGTTCTAAACATTCTGTCTGTTTCTCGAGCATCGAAAACTTGGCAATGCTTCTCACTTTGAGTATTGGAGAAAGGGATGTGAAAGCTGAGTAGAACTACGCAGAGGTAAAGTACTAACCACCTACGGTTAGACGATCAAACGAAGTAGAGACTATAGCACTAGCCTCTCTGTGCTCACAAGGTTGACAATCGTCAATTGAATCGAGAGGAAATACGATCCCATTAAAAATGTCAAACTCACTCGTCAGTTTCTGTTTGCATGTAAGAAGATATTAAAATGAAAAATATGTGCAGGTGAAAAGAGAAAAATAGTGATGAGCAAATGATCACGTAAGAATTTAGGTTAAAAGCGGAATAGCATAAGGGGTCACTAGGCTGACTTTATTATTTTTACGCTTTCATCTCTTTCACTTTTTTTTCAATTCTTCTTTCAATGTTCAATTGTCTTTCACTTTGGAAAATAAAAGAAGAAATCGTTTTTGGGGTAGACTTGATGTTATAACGACGCACATACCTTGGACGAGTATAAAGTTTTTAGATTGAGTTTTTTCTTTGCTTTGCGCATGAAATTGAAGCTAAGATGTGCTTTCGCTGTAACATTGTATTTAGTGGAGACCGGGGCTTGATTAAAGTTTTTTTTCTTTCCTCTGTAACTTTTTTAATTTTTAATATTTTTATTCCGGAACAAAAGAATCTTAAAGATATTGATTTTTGCTACAAAATCCACTTTGTTCGGATTAGCTAAATGCAATGGTTCAGTATAAATAAGAAGTTAAAAACCGGGGCTTGATTAAAAAAATCCAAAAAACCCGGGGTATGATTAAAAAAGGCCCGGGGTATGATTAAAATTGCTAAATATCATTGCAATATCGCACTAATCTTGATATTAACTTTTAAACTACAACATATAACGAAAATTTTAAGCCCTGACTGATGTTTTAAAATGCTTTTCTACATGAGTTATAGATTATTTTACATCAATATTTAAATTTTTTTTGCTAATTCTTTAAACCGTAACTATAATTTTGTAAAACCAAAGTATATTATATAACCACTTCTATTGAAGACCTTTAACTCAGCTATAATTTAAGCCCTAGCTGGTTGAAAAAGCTTGATTTGTTCAAAAATTATGCAGGATTAAAGTTACGAGCTATTTTTAATACTATTTTACATGTTAACAGCCATTTATCTTAAAATTATTAATTTTTAATGCTATTTTTTGATATTTTAATTTTAATTGCATGTAACTTTGGATATAAACAAGCTTTTTTAACCAGCCAAGTCTTGAATTAAAGCTTATCTCGAGTACTTTCTTTAAAATATTTTCTCTCTCCTTTTAACAAGTACAACAAGACCTCCAAGTTTCGTTTGATTCCATAACTTCTATCAAAAGTAATCTCAAAATTTTAATCTTGCCCCGTTTTAATGTAGCCCCGGTCCCCCTACGTGTGTGTCGCTAAGTAAATTTCATTACTGCTTTAATTAAGTGTTAGATTTTTCATAATAGTTTTATAAGGAAATTATAAATAAGTTTTTTATAATTGTTTTGTTAAAAAAAAATAATAATAATAATACATAAATAAAAATAAAAATGAAAAATCGTGTCTGACCAAACTTGGCTTTTACTACTTCCGACACTATTCATAATTTAAAAATCGATTTATATTTTTTAGTTTTTGTTTTCTGTATATAATATTATCTTCGTCATTATTCAAGATGACAAAATGACGAAGATGCTTACTTTGAAATAGCAGCTGATTTAATTACTTTACATAATTAAAATACAATTTTCACAAAGCTTATACCGTTGAACAAGTTAAAACGCCGTACTTTATTAATTTTTAAAATTTACTTAGAAATTCATCTTGAAAAATATGCATCCAGCGCAATTATGAAAATTTAATAATTGTTAAAAAAGACTAATAATCTTTGTGTTTGCGATTAATTATTTACATTTATCTTACATAGGTATTCGTCCACGAAAAACTTTACTTTTTTAAAATAAATTAAAAATAAATTATGAAAATTAAAACAAAAAAATCTCTTTTACCTTTCAATAAAGTTAAAAAATACTTTTGTCCACATTTTCAATAAAGTTACGTTCATTAATTAATTAATTAATTAAGGACAAGCATTTGTTGTGGTTTGCCTTAACGTAGTTTAACTTGTTTTTATTTACCTCGCGCGGCTAGTGTTAATTACTAATAAGTATGATAATTTATAAAAACGAATTTCATTTTATTGAAACATGGACTTGTTTTATTAAGTTCACAATTTTAAATGAGAAATGACATTTACAGGAAATATTTTATTGTCAGATCATTAAAAATACCAGTATTTTCACATCGCTACTATAATACCTAAACTTTAATAAAGTGCAAAATAAACACTCGCTGCACATATTTTTCTAAGAAAGAAAAAAAATAAGAAAATAACAATAAGTTATATCACTTTATAGATTTGAAAATTATTGATCGGTTACCCGCATACACAGTAGCTTCTTCTCATACAACAAAAGTACCTTAAGACTCCTTGACCTTCCTCTATTTAAATACGATTTCTATACTGTCAGTCGTTTAGATGTACACTGCTTTGAAAAGCTAACAAGTACGTCAGTACATCGGATCGTCTTACCACTACGTTCGCTCACTCTCTCGCATACACACATACACACACAATGTAAGGAATTTCTCAATGCACTCGATTTAATTAAAATGTGTCACGAACAACTTGGAGAAACCAAAAGTATGTCGTTAAGAAAATATAGACAGACATTGAAGAGAAGGAAAAGAGGAAGAAAAAAGATAAAAAAAATAAGTCCAAAGAAAGATGAACAATATAACAGAGGCGGGAAGAAATAACCCGAGTCTTGAAGGAGAAATAGTGTATAGTTAAGTCTATGTGTAATACGTGGCTCTTCCTATACACAACATCTCGCGTTTTTGCAAGCTCCCCTTTAAATTGCGCGTATACAGCGTCTTGTGTAGATATCAACATGTGTGAGATTGCAAGGCGGATGTTGACTCCTTCTCCATCCATACTATGTACATACACACACGCACACACACACACACACACACACACACACACACGCACGCACACACACACACACACACACACACACACACGCGCGCACACACACGCACACACACATCTACACACTCGCCAAAACCTAAACTCCATTATCCTTAATTATAATCACGTTTAATCGCAAATTTATCACGGAGTCCTCGAGGCTCTTTCTCTCTATCTTGCTTTCCCTCACCCTTTATGTTTATACATACCTCGAAGCAACGTGCATACAGAGTTTGTTGATGCAAATAGTATATGTAGGCTTATGTGTGAATATATATGTGTGAATATATATATATATATATATATATACATATATATGTTGACGCGTGAGTTGCGAGTATTACACACTTGTATGAGCGAAGAAGGTGTGGCTGGATTATCCTTAGAGAAAGGAAAGAGAGAGAGACAGGGAGGATATACTGTAATCTGCTAATTATCAATCAAGCCTTCTGGCCTTAAGAAAGTTAAGCCAAGGTACAAACTGGACAAGTTATTGGACGCTTATAAGAGCAAGAGATTGCTCGTAGCATCAGCAGCATCAACTTGACGTTTTTGGTGTACTGCGCATATAACGTGTAGACCTGGAAAATTTACACCAGCTGCTTATAATTGAGTTACTTGCATGTGAAGTTTGTGCTTGAGGCATGGCTGAGTAGTGAAGGTATGTGTATGCTTTGCATTATTGAAAACGATGTACGAAGAAGGGTATCGTATATTATCGGCAATGACAGGCCGTGTATAACTCAATTTCTGTTAAAAAGTTTGATCGAGTTTCATAAAAATTAAAGTAGATTGATTTTTTAAGTAAAAGGGTTTTGAGGAGATTTGGTGTATGTGAAAAACTACAAAAAAACCGTTATATGGTAAAATTTTTTATCAATTCCGGGGTGAGCTTTTGATTAACGGTTAATTTGGTCTCAGAAATTTCTGCATCTAAACAACTTATTAAAAATCAGATAAATAAGGATTCTTAACTTTTACACCCATAATTTTTTTTTTTTTTTTTAAATAATTCAAAATGTAAATTAGAGTTCTAAAAATAGGTAATCAAAACCAGAATTCCAGGGGGTAATATAAAAAAAAGTGAAAAATTTGCTTCTATTTTTTCATACTTTGCCTCCCTGATACTTTAATTTTAAATATTGGTTTACACTTAAAAACTCAGATTGAAGCTCATTTCCAGGACTTTAATTTTCATGTCAAATCATTTATCATTTGTAAAAAAATGTTATGGTTAAAAAAAGAAAACTGAAAATTTTTCTTTTGGATAATATCGTTTACATGTAGAAACATTATTGACTTGAAATCATTTTTTTTAACGAATTCACTATATTTTTCCTCTTACAAGGAGAGTATACAATATTTGGGTCATGGATTTTGATCAAATTTTGTATGGTAGGTCTTTTTAGTATAAGATTAAAGAATCCTAAGTCCTTAGGTCTAAAAATGACTTGTTCTGAGATATTTTTAATAAAAATTTCAGAATTTAGCATTATTTTGTATATTTATATATTTGGTGGATAAAGGTGGTAAAAAAAAAGAGAAAAAAAAGAGAAACATGTGTTAAGAAAAGATAATCAATCGCGGCTAGAGTATACTGGTATCTTATAAAACTTAGCCAATCTGCGAGAGACCAAGCGCTCACAAGCAGCAAGAAGCACACTGTAGAACGACACACAATATGAGACTTAAGGAAGAATAAGCTTCACCGATAGCCGAGAGGTCGTCGCTCCTACTTCCTTTCATCCTACACCTATCCAACCGCAGCTTCTAGGTACCGACCCTTTTTCTGCCTCACCTCTCGCATACGTTCACACAAACACACGTGTGTTTGACACGACACTTTGGCCAACTTTGTTGATCAGACTTGGTAGAAGGTAAAGGAAGAAGGTGGAGTCTTTGGATGTCGTTGGCGGATCACGGAACTATACTTTTTTTTTCTCTTTACCAATTACATATTGTTTAAGATATCGAGAGGTAAAAAGTGGAATTAGAAAAATATTATACAAGGAGAGGAAAAAAGAGAAAAAGGTGTCATTACATCTTTATTTTACCGACCACTAAAATAATAGGGAAAAAAATGGAGGATGAGAGATAAACGGTCGCAAAATTATTCAGACGGAATTTGGTTTGGTCAGCTGTATGTGCTTTAAAGGCAAATTCACGCAAAGCTTAAAGCGATATGCTATGCCGGATGTATACACTACATTTTTAAACTGCGAGTATTAAATTTTTTTCTTTGTATGTGGTCTGTCTGTGTATTTCTGCAGGGATTGTCAAATAAATTTTGGTAGAATTTGATTACCTTATTTTTTTTCGTTTCGCTTTTGGATTAATGCCGCGGTAAGCTTTATCTTTTTTTTTAAATTTTTTTTTTCAGTTTGAAATTGACCACTTTTACAGGTTTACAAAATATTTATTCAGCTGTAAAAATAATGTTATTACGAATATTTACTATTGTTTAATAGTACAGTAATAAAATTTGCAATAAAATGAAAAAATAAAAAAAGTGTACCTATACAACTATGTATACGCGAGAATATTTATATAAGAAAAGAACAAATTTTTGCACATTTGTATTATCCGTAATAAAAAAAAAAAAAATTGAAGTCGTATAAAATCACGTAAAATTGAATTACTTTTTAATTAAAAAAATTTTTTGTGTGATGATTAAAAAAAATTTTTGTAGTCGTAATTACTCATATCTTCATACATATAATATACATACTCTACGTAAAATTAATAATAAAATTTCATAGATTGAAAAAATTCAAAAATTTATACATAATTTTGAAAAACATCAAAAATATAAAAAATCCTTTAAAAATGTTAGATTACACTTCTGTCTCTTTTATCTCCTCATAGGTAATGTTTTTCATAAGTTTTTTTTGTTTTTAATGCATTAACATTTTGAAAACACAAAATTTGTTTCTATCTGAGGCTAAAAGCTATCCTCAGACTCTCGTTGATCCAAAGTACATGTATACTATACAAAAAAAATAAATCACTCTCGCTAAAATATATATATATATATATATATATATATATATATATATATATATATATATATATATATATTTACATATACGATTAGTGGCCAAAAAGTCAGTAGCTGAGCATCGAAAGTCACAGACGTACACATACTTACCAGCATAAAAATAAAACGCTCATCACCAACTTGAGAAAAGGATGGAAAGTTAATAAGTATACCATCCCCACGAGAACATAAATGTATACGTGTATAGCTTGTAATAATTATCAATTAAAAGCTTAATTCTCTGAAAAAAGCTCTATCTATCTGTCTGTCTACTACGCACACTAAGCAACAACGCAGCTGTATATAGCTTGCAGTCAGACAGGTCAGACATTGAAAAAGACTGTCAGTTATACTGGTCAGACACTTGGCGTATAGCTACAGCAATAAAGGAAGCTGAAAGTTGAGCAAAATAGCAGTGGGCGTTACACGTGATGGGAAATAAGAAAAGAGAGGGAAAAGAGAGAGTATATAGTCGAGTGAGGATGAGCGGAAATTACACGGCGCCGTCGTACCGAGAAC
>JAPYZE010009551.1:0-11734 GCA_030522805.1 Leptomastidea abnormis
GGAAATATTTTGTAATATTTCATACAATATTCATGTTAGTTAAATTATAATTAATTAATATTTTATGAATAAATTAAACAATTATTAAATGGTAGAGAATAGCGGGAAGTATGAGATACACTTTAAGAGACCAGCCTAGTCGGAAACGTGATCATGATACTACTGTTCGTTTGATGATAAATAATCATTCAGGAGATAATCATAATAATGATGATGATAATGATATGGATATTGATATTGATAGTAATGCTAGTGATAATGATGATAATGGAATAAAACATCCTTCACCATTGATTAACTTTCCTTATTACGACATTATAAATGGTTTTATTCCAGATTATTTACACTGTTGTCTTGAAGGTGTTGCGCATCAATTCACATCTATGTTCTTACAACATCTAAGCGAAGAAGATATAATGAATTTAGATGCTGAGATGGAAAAATTTGCAGTTCCTCAACAAATTACTCGTTTATGTCGTCCATTAAAAAGTAGAAACGACTGGAAAGGAAGAGAATGGGAAAATTTTGTCTTGTATTACAGTGTTCCCATTTTATCAAGAATTTTACCAAGACATAAACTTAAGCACTGGTTACTTTTTGTAGAGTCTTTGTATATACTGTTAAAAGACAGTATTACTATTGATGAGTTGAATAAAGCTCAGTATATGCTACTGAAGTTTGTTGGAGAAACAGAAATATTGTATGGAACAAAACACATGACCTTCAACCTTCATCAGCTTTTACATTTATGCGAAAGTGTTTTATATTGGGGCCCATTGTGGACAAACTCTACATTAAGTTTTGAGTCTGCAAATTATTCGTTATTAAGAGCTATCAAATGCTCACGAGGAGCAACACTTCAAATACTTCGATTTGTAAATATGAATCACAGTCTTTTAACTTTAGAAAAACATATGTGCATGCATATGTCAAATGAAGTTATTGAATATTTCAATAACATTCTTTTTGCTAGAGTGCAAAAATTTTACAAAACGAATGAAACAGTATATTTTGGAGACGGTGATTTTGTTGATACAAATATTATAAATGCTTACAGATTGTCAGAAAATTATTCAAATTCTTATGAAAAAATTGTTAAAAACGGATGTTTATTTGAATCTCACGAAAAATCAAAAGCTCGATCGAACAATTCTTTTGCATTATTAAAAAATGGTTCTTATGTACGCATTGTAAGTTTTATAAATGATGAGTACCATAAGAAGGAATTAACAGTATGTAACATAGTTAATACAAATAATTTATTAGATTCACATAATTATCTTAGACAAATTGAAAGAATTGAAGAATTTAACAGTATTGTTGAAACAGACGATTTAGAAAAAGTTTGCGTACTACTGAATTTATCAAATAAAACTTTAATTTGTCCGATACCTAATTCTCTTCACTATTAAGAAAGGACACCACTGTAAGGACCAGAAAAAAGGCTTTTTTACGATTTTTTTTAGATCAAGGAAAGTAGTTGACAAAAAACTCTTTCGTGGTATTGTTGTTTATATATTTGAGTACCAAATAAAATTTTTTTATTAAAAAATATTTAAAAATGGCGGCACTATAACTATTCTCACAAGGCTGCTTTTATTTGAGACGCTTCACGGCAAGCAGTAGAACTGATGCTTACTTGATCCAGGGACAACCGGACAAAAAATTTCATTAAATTTATTGGTTTTTCTAGAGACGTACATAAGGAAAATTAAAAATTTGAAAAAAAAGAGACGAATTTGAAAAAAAGTTTATATTTTTGACTAAAAATGTAAAAAAAATCATTGTAATTTTGAAATTTTTTAAAAAAAGCTTATGTATTTCTCTTCAAAATCGTTATAAGAAGTTACAGTTAAAATTTCAGCTTGTTTGGACAAAAAATGCTCAATTTACGCTGCTTGCCAATTTCAAAATCACGATTTTGAGTAAAACACGTTCAAAGTTTCCTCAATAAAAACTATTTTATAATTTTTTTACTTTTAGTTAGCAATTCCAGCTCCATATAATTTCTTTTCAATACTAAGGTAGGCCTTGCTTTTGGTCTTTAAAGTTGTCAAACTATTTTTTTAATTTATGGAACAACAAATTTAAAAAAAACAAACATTAAAATCATTCTAAAAAATTTTTTTTATTTATTTTTCATTTTTTAATAAATTGTTGATTCATGAGCTAAAAAAATTTTTTTATTTAATGGTTTAAAATGTTCCTGAAAGTACAATGTTTTAAAAAATTTAAAAAAAAATCAATTTTTTAATGTATATAAAATTTCTTCAATCAATCAAATTTTTTTTCGGTTTATTTTTACAGGTATAAATTTTTATAATGTATATAAAAAAATACTGATCTTGAATGCTTGAAAAAATACTGATTGTATGCAAGTTGTAATAAAATCATTTTATTTTTCTTATTTATTCTTGTCTACTTGATATAATTATTACTAATGTCCTTTTCCTAATCTATAATAGCAAAATATTTATAATTCAAATTACCAAATGTAAAATAATAAACTGTTATTAAATATACTAAAAAATCTTTATAATTTATAAAAAATTTGTATTTTTTTAACCGTAACTACTCGAAAAACATCAAAATTAATTTTAAGAGCACTAAATTCATGCTTATAAGGTATGTATTTGAATTTGAACTTATTTTCAAATAAAAAATTTGTTTTTTCGACCGTAACTACCCGAAAAACACCAAAATTAATTTTAAGAGCACTAAATTTATGCTTACAAGGTATGTGTTTAAATTTAAACTTATTTGCAATTTAATTTGTTTTATGCACTTCGTTTTAACAAAAAATTATCTGCTTAAAAGACTTTAAAACTATAATTATTTAACTTTAAGGTTAAAAATTTTTACTCACGAACTTGAAAATAAATAATTATAAAAATATGTTTTCAATTGAATAAAGTTACAAAATTTTAAACTAAAAAAAAGTATTGCTTAATCGATTTAGAATTTTTCAAAATGTAAAATAACAACATGATGTTTTGGCATGTTTTCTCATGTAACTTCTCATGTGACTTCTCAGGTGAGATCTCATGTGAGTTTTTTGAGCAGGGAAGCTTTTAAATGTTATATAATAAATAAATTGTATGATAGTAAGTCATGCATCCATAACTAAGTGTAATATTTGTAAAGGTGTATTGTATTGTTGGTGTATTGGTGTTAGAAATATGTATATTTTAGACTATATGTTATCATCGTATTGATAAATGATGAAATAGAAAAAAAGGTTGAAAAATGGGAGGAGCTGGGAAGGAGAGGGGTGGAGGAGGGGGGAGGGGGTAGGTGGTAAATTTTTGAAAACGTGTATATAGGTATATGTATATATATATATATATATATATAAATTTTGGAGTTGTACAGTTGACATGGAACACCACATATATATATAGAGATATATATATATATATATATATATCACATTTTAGAAAAAATAAACAGGCCTAATGGGAGAAACACGGTTTTAAATTTTTTTATCTTTTTAGCTAATACCGTGACAAAAATTATTAACTTTACTTTAAAAGGAACATTTTTATTGTATAAATCTTTCAAAGTTATATTTCTAATTTCTCATACCTCTTTAAGTATCATAGAAGCTTCACTTTATAATTATATCAACTTTTTGTAACACTCAAAATGTAAATACATAATTTAACAGGGGGTCGGCGAGCGGAGCGAGCAGGGGGGCGAAGCCTCACTAGTATATATATCTCCCTATATTATATAGTTGTAAGAGATGCATTCAGTCAGACCCCACCCCTTTTACCTCCCCCCCTCCCCCATTAAGATTTTAAAATATGAAGAAAAAATGAAAAATTTTTGCATTTATTACTTATAGTTAAGGAGTTCGAAAAACTGTACGCCCCCCCTCACCCCCACCAATCTTACCAAGCCATTATGTTACGGTATCCAGACCCTCTTACAGACATCTTATTCAGTTAATGGGTCTCTCATACCTCATGAGAGTGTAGGTTTTCGTATCTGTCATATAAATGCAAACTCTATTTGCAGAAGACACTCTTCTTTACTATGTTATCTCAGTTCCGTACCAACTTTTCATGTAGTTGCTGTCACAGAAACAAAGCTTGAAGACAAGGTAGATGACTCGGTCATAACGATCGAAGACTATACGCTCCTCCGAAGAGATCGGCGTATCGCTGATGGGAGAGGTCTTGGAGGAGGAGTTGCTCTCTACATACACCAGTCACTTGCATCTGCTCTATCATGCACATTGACTGAGACATGGACTGCGAAACCTCTTCTTCTTGAATATTTATTTTCAGAAATAAAATGCAAGGATCTACTTCCAATTTTTATTGCTGTTATTTACAGACCTCATGCACCCTTCACAAAAGGCAGTAGGTTCATTGACGATATTACAACTTATATGCATAACTATAGCTCCAAAATAATACTAGGTGATTTCAACTCTGACCAACTGTCTGAATCTGATGATGCACGCTTTATTCAGAAATTTATGTCTGACAATTCTCTACAGCTTGTTCCTCGTGGAGCAACAAATCACACAGCTACTTCTGATACGTGGCTTGATCTTTGCATTATAGACGTCCATGATATCGTTTTATCTTTTTCTAAATCTACCTCTCCTTTTGCTGATGGACATGATCTGATAGAGGCCACTATTGATCTGCCTAAAATCTCTCAGACGTCTTTTACCTACCGTGATTATAAACATGCAGATATACAGTCTATTCAACACTATCTTATAAACTGCTATAACTCTCAGCGATGCAATCTCTCGCCATCTGAGGAGCTATCAGAGTTAAACATGATGCTAAACACTGCTATCGAGGAGTTTGTACCTCTTAAAACTGTCTGCTATAAACGTGCAGTGCATCTCCCTCGTGGCTCATGAATGACATTAAAGATATGCTCAAGAATAGAGATAGACTGTACAGATGTTTTAAACGTACACGGCTGATCTCTTAAAGTATCATCTCTTAAAGTATCGTCAAGCGAAGGATCAGTATCATGAAGCTATAGAAGCATCTAGGTGCTTTTACTAAGAAAATCGTCTTGTGAGTATTTTCAATCCTGCTGATGTTTGGAAGGAGCTCAAGCACTTGGGACTCTATGGCAAACAGGGAAGCTCGGAGCTTCTCTTATACTTGATGAATTTAACAACTATTTTGCTTACATCTCGTTTGATTTACTGGTCGCTAGTGTTCATGCTTTCTTGGAATCTTCTTTAATAGAAAATAGTCAAGATGCTGATGAATATTTCCATTTTTCAAACGTCACGGCTATGAATGTCCATACATTCGTCGTGCCGCGAAACATTTTTCCACGCAAGCTAGAGGTGTTGATGGCATTCCGCTCTCTATAATCACTGCAGCTTTACGCGTCATCATGCCAGCTTTAATAAAAATCTTTAATGCTTCCTTCGTTAACTGTATATATCCTGAAGAATGGAAGACAGAAATAACAATTCAAATTGCGAAAACAAAGGCTTCCCTTCCTGTCAATGACTACAGGCCTATACCTCTCCTTTGTCAACTTTCAAAAATTTTAGAGTGGTTGACACAAGTGCAACTCTCTAGGCACTTAGAAGATAACCTGCTCGACTGCTTTCAATCTGGCTATAGAGACTAACATAGCACACAAACTGCCCTGTTCAAGCTCACAAACGATATTAGCACTGGAATTGACAAACGCCTCGTCACTATCGTAGTACAGTTCGATTTTAGCAAGGTAGTAGTATAGCAAAGCCGGTACCAGGCCATGCTGGTACCAGGCCAGGTTGGTACCAGGCCAGGCCGGATCCAGGCCATAATGGTTTTTAAGCCAGTCTATTTTCAGACTAGCTGATAACCCAATACCCCCCCCCCTTTACTTAAGTTAAGGACGTTCCTCCCAAAAACGATTTTCTTTCAAATGTTTTGAAATTTAGCACACGCGTTCATTTTTATGTTCTTTATACGTGTGTCAAATTTGAAGAAAATTGCCCGTGCCGTTTTGAAGATACAGAGCTTCAAAGTCACATTATTTCTGTAAGCGTGTGTTTATGTGGCAAGCACACAAACACATAGTCACACAGCCATACAATTGTGCACTAGCTCCATCGGTGGCCTAACTAATGAATATAAAAATCATAACCTGTAATACAAATTGTGTTTTGTTATCAAAATAGCTGTATTATACGTTAAAGGTAAATACATAATTAAATTGTATATCATACATATTCAATGTTATCAAATAATTATTACTTGATTTATAACACTTCATTTATATATTTAATTTCTATTTATTTTTATTAGAATTGGATTTACATCTTGATACAAGTATAATTATACCAAGTATTTATTTCATTTTCTTGTCATGGATGGAATAATTGGATTCTTACTGAATATTTATTATGAAGAAGAAGAAGGAGAAAGAAGGGCTCGTAGATTTAGATTTAGACAATTGAAGCTTCGTAGAAGGGTCTTACGAGATACAGCAGATCCATTTACTTTAGGAGAAGAATATTTCAAGAGGTACTATAGGTAATGTATTAAAATGTCTTTCTTGTTTTAAATTAATATTACAAAGAAATATTAAAAATATTTATATTTTTAGATTAACACCTCATCTTGTTCGCAATTTAATTGACTTATTAGATGAGTTTGTACCAAGAGATAGAGCCAGTGGAATACCGCTTCATATTCAGGTTTTAATAACCTTAAGATTTTTAGCTGAAGGTAGTCTGCAAAAAGGCTTTGATCAAGATGAAGAGCATCCCGTAAGCCAGACAAGTGCATGTAGAATAATCAATAGAATAATAAGAGCTATTAATAGAATTGTCCATTTATTTGTGAGGATGCCAGTTACTGAACAGGAAAGGCAACGTGTTCAGGAAGGGTAATGATTATCTATATTATTATTAATTTTAATTGCAATCAAATATTTTTTTTATAGGTTCAGGAATACTTTAAGAATTCCTGGAATCATAGGCTTAGTAGACTATTTCTTGGTGAAAATAGTGCGTCCAAGGGAGAACGAGGAAGCCTTTTACAATCACAGAAAAAAACATTCAATGAACGTACAAATTGTAAATGTTTTGTAATATTTTTTAAATTTATCTATTTATTTTTTAATAACTGGATATAACATTTTTCTGTTTATAGATTGTTAATTCTAATAGAGAAATTATGAACATAAGAGTTTGTCCTGAAAGCAATAACGATAGACACATTTACAATTATAGTCAAACAAAACAATTTATGGAAAATTTGAGGGATGATGATAACGTTCTCAGACGAGAAGGACGATATTACATCCTTGGTATGAAAACCATTTTTTGTATTTATCAACAAATATCGTATTACGTTGTTTGATACTATTAAAAGTTGACTGTAAATGATATGATAGTTAATAGATGGTCCCATCAAATTTACTTCTTATTTGTCAATAGTTCTTAACAACTATTTTTAATACAAGTCTTTAAAAATGATAATTGCTATAAAAATGATTTTATTTATGTAACTATTGTCATTGTAGGTGACAGTGGTTACACTCCTTCTCCAACTGTTTTGACACCACTTTTAAATGCACCACAAGGCTCGCCTGCTTATGTTTATACTCGAGAACTCGTAGTTACTCGGTGCCGTGTTGAACAAAGTATCGGTATTCTTAGTAATCGTTGGAGAGCAATTAACCGAGGAAGGAAATTACATTATTCACCGGAAAAGGTTGGACTCATTATCAATGCTTGTGCTATTTTGCACAATTTCATCAGGCGTAATGGGTATTTTTTCTTATTATATTCAATAAAAACTTATTAAAGCATTATTATTCTGTTTTTCCTGATTAAAAAAAATAAATTTTTTTTTTTAAGGGTCAGTCATGAAGAACAGGAAGCTGTAGGTATTGAAAACCACAACAACAACATTAATAATCAAAGAAACAGAGATTATGTTACTGGATTAGCTGAGCGAGATAGGCTTATCCAACAATTCTATTAAAGTGGGAAGTGGTGTACAGGTGTTGAGAACAGCCAATGGCACTATGGAATATGGAGTCGCTTTTGGATATGTAAAAATGTTTCAAAGTATAGACTTGAGCAGCTATTTTTATTTCAGTTATTCCTATAATTTGACTTATACTCTACAATTTTACATGACTTTACCAAAACGTTTAAAAACTGGAGTTACAAAAACAAATTTTAGTCAAATATTTTTTAAGATGATTTTAACAAGCACAAAAATTTTTCTTCCATGTGGTCATTTTTACTAGATACATCAAAATATGCTAAGAAACCCGTTACTTGTGCTATTCGAAACAATCCTCACATTTGCCTTCTGTGGATTGAATACTTACAGAGTAAAATAAAAACAAATTTGCATAATGATTGGATAATGTATATAATACATGGTTTTGTAGGCCAATGAAACATAAGTGTTTTTGAAAGATCATTGTACATTACTAAAATAGTAAGAAGGAGCAGTAGATATGCAGGAACAAGATTTTTGAAAAGAGGAGCTAATTTCATGAGTGATGTAGCTAATGAAGTCGAAACTGAACAGAATGTAGAGGATATTCGAGTGGCTTGCTAAACAATGGTCGCTTTAGTTCATTTGTGCAAATGCGTGGTTCTGTTCCAGGTAATTGGAGTCAGGATAATTAGTAAAATGGTTCCAAAACCGGTCATAACAGTGGATCTGTCAGATCCATTTGTAGAAACAGCAGGCACGCATTTTAATCATATTTTTGAGCGTTATGGTGCACCCATTACTAAATTATATCTTGTTAAAAAAAGATAGAAAAAAAATTATGAAAGCGGAGACATGAATTTGGCAGTAAAATATTTTAATCAATTTTTACCTCCTGAATATAACATTCAATGAATAGGTTTTGATACGTCAATAAAAAATAAAGATAAGGAAGCCAATATTATGGAGAGATTAGCTAATATAGCCAACAATGCTGTAATAAAGACTGGATTTTTTTGGCTTTAGATTTTTCCTTTCATACTCAACAATTTATCAGTGAACGTATTATAAAAAATAAATATGCTGCAAGTGATAAGATCAAAGTTTGAAGTAAATAAATATTACAAACTGGTGTATTTACAACAAAGTGCGTTGATTGCTTGGATACAAATGATAGACACAATTTGTTTAATGGAAAATGTGCAGTGGGATATCAACTACATGCTTTACGTATATTAAATTTAACAAAATTGCATTTTGATTCTGATTGTGTTCGTATGTTGGAAGAACTGTTCAAAGATCATTGCAATACAGAGTATATTTTCAATTGGTTAGCAGAATTCCAACTTACAGAAAAATTGTTCTATGGACCTTTCAAGGGAATGATATTATGAAAGCTTTAAGCAGATATTACCAGCCATCGTGTTTCACTGTGTTAATGGAATAAATATGCAAGATCCAGATAGTACAAGTTGGTACAATACAAAAGAATCTACACAGATTTTATATGTACCTTTTAGAACTGTACGATCATGGTCTGAGGCCTGAAGACATTGGTATCAATACACCCTATTCAAAACAGGTAAAAGATATTTTCTTGTTTTTATTAATGATTTGCAATAAAATGGTTATTTTTTAATATATCTCTTTCATTGATTTTAAATTGGCAGGTTTATAAGATAAGAACTCTTTTGGCACAACATGAATTGACATTTTAAAAATAGGCAGTTTTGAAGAATTTCAAGGACAAGAGAGAAAAGTAATTCTTTTATCCACTGTCAGGACAGCAGAAGACAAAGTAAAAGAAGATATCAGGCACTCGCTTGGTTTTGTTGCTGCCAGAGAAAGACTAAATGTAGCCATAACTCGTTCGAAAACGTTACTTATAATTGTAGGATGTCCAAAGCTTTTGCAACAGGATGTCTACTGGCTTAACGTTATCAAACACTGCAGTGCCCGCAGTTCTGTTGTTGGACGTGATTTAAATTGATTTGTAAATATTATAATTTGATAACTTGAATCACGATGGTGATAATCAAATGCATGATTATATTTTACATATTTTTTACAGTGTTTTAATTATAAGATTAATCAAGTCAAATGACAACTCCAAAAAATAGTGCAAAAGTATCATTCGATATACTCTTTTTATCAATGAAAAAGTTGTACGGTATACAACCAGTGTAAAATAAAAGATTTAAATAATTTCTAGCAATTTTATTGAAAGTTTAAAGAATTTTGAATTAATGTAAATTTAAAGTACTAGATTTAATAACGTTTTATATTATAATACTAGACAATTGAGATAATAAGTATAATAACAGTTAATTATGTATGATTGAGAACACCATCGAACATGTTCGTGGTAAATTTTGCGATTTGTGATTTCGTAATTATGTTGAAGACGCAGATCTTTACCTACAACTCAATCTATAAGGGTTTTGCGCTTGGTCACATTTTTGGTGTTATGGGTTTGCTAACTGGTATCGGTGCTTCCAGAACTAACGCAATGATTGCATATGATCGTTACAGGTAAGATATATTAAGCCAATCAAACTGTACATATATACCGATCATTAAAAAATTAAATTTTTTTTGTTTTCATCACGATAGCTCGTCTACTAGACGGTAAATTATCACGTGGCCAAATACTAATGCTGCTCGTTTTACTCTGGACATATGTATTACCCTGGGCATTAATGTCATCAATGGATGTTTGTGGTCGTTTTGTACCTGTATGTTTCCTCACGAGCTGTACTTTTGATTATCTAACCGAGACCGATGAGATAGGTAATTTTGTAGCAGAAATATTTTTTTGCTCCTGTGTCTGTCCGATGTTATTGATAATTTTTTTTACAGCAAAATCGTTGGCCACGTTATTAATCATGAGAAAGCATTACGCGAACAAGCTAAAAAAATGAATATTGACAGCTAGAGAAGTAATCAGAATCAACAGAATCAATCGGCTGAAGTTTGGATTGCTAAGGTAATATCTGTAAATACGATTATATTAAATTTATAATTTAGATTTTATTTGTTATGAATTTTCTTTTTTATTTATATCAGGCTGCGATAACGATCACTTTCCTCTTCGTACTCTCTTGGACGCATTACGGTATTATGGCCTTGATTGAAGCATTTGGCAATACAACTCTCCTAACACCTGCTGTTACCATGATACCAGCTTGTACCTGCAAGGCTGTTGCTTGTATCGATCCTTACATCTATGCTATTAGTCATCCAAGATATAGGTATGTACTTACATATAAAATAGTAATTATAAGTTTAAATCTTATTTAATTTTTACAAATTTTTTATCGTTACAGGTTGGAGCTACAAAAGCGCTTGCCTTGGTTGGAGATTCAAGAGAGAGCACCTCAACCTGACACAGCCAGTACCACCACCGAAGCTGTTAGTACGACAGCTGCTGCTTAAATTATTAAAAAAAAATAAAACAAAATTTAACAAAATACAGCGAATTTTCCTTTTACTCTTTTTCGGCTGCCATCAATGAAAGAAGAGTTGAAAATTTATTGTGCCATTCATTCAAATTTAGCTCTAAGCAAAATCAATGCAAGATCATTCCTTGTCTGGGAATGAATGCTGAGATGTAAAATTTCATTGTTATATTTTATGAAATTTCTAAATCTAAAAATATTATCTTGAATATTATGTAAATTAATGTGTGTATAATATATTACACCCCTGGCTTTTCACGGTCGCCAGTCAAACGCGTGTATACAATAATCTTCACTCGCGCCTAACAAAAAGAAATAATGAACACTTTTATGATA
>JAPYZE010009556.1:5000-10048 GCA_030522805.1 Leptomastidea abnormis
AATGTTTACCAGTTTTTATTAAATGCCACGCCACGGTTTACACAGTTTACTAATCCAGGGGTGTGTGTCTGTCTCTTCTGTTACAGATAAACCTGCGCCTCATTCTCGTTAGCGGTAAGACAAAAGAGTTCCTATTCAGCCCGAGCGACTCCGCGGGCGACATAGCTCATCATGTCTTTGAGAACTGGCCGGAAGGTAAGTCTCCTTCTCCTTTTTCCTTTTTCTTTTCTTACCTATATACTCTACTACTCGTCGATCCGACTCTTTCTCACTTTTTTCTATACATGTACCTATAATAATATTCGTTGTTTCGTTGCTGGATTGTTGTATGTTCGCACTTTAAAAAGACAATTTTGTACGTAAACTTATATATAGTGTAGAAGTAAAGAAAAACATGAAAAAACGAGAGATATAGTTTCGGGGCAGTCCCTGTGTAAAAGTGGCGCTTATATTATGCACGCGCAGCTGTTCTTTGTTCCATTTTTCTTTTCTTTTCTTTTCTTTCCGCGGCGCGCGCGCGTCTTTCTTCATTCCTATCCAACTTTATTATGACCCGGATTCGCGGATTAGATTATACCTACGTCTGGCTTCTATTATATCGACTCTTGCCGCGTGTCGTTATACGTATAATTTGTCGGTAAACATCTTTTGTGCAGTATTCAAGTGTCTCGAGTTTTTTTTATTTCGTTTTTTTTTTTTTTTAATTTGGCATAATGCAGAAATATAAGGTGCTAAAGTTAAATAGGTATTAAGACTTTTTGCATTTAAAGTATATACATGTGTATAATCGATGATTTTTATTTCACGTAAAATTATCACTTTGGTACAATCGTAAAAGTTCTTGCTTGAATTAAAAAAAAAAAGTGTATGAAGTAAGTTTAACTAGGAAATCGGGTCAATCAAACTGAAAATAATTCGCTAAAGTTTGGTCGAGTAACAGGCAACAGAGTATGTTGCGACTTATATGTACATAGGATACATATAATAGCGTCCGTGGTTCTAATCTTCCCGATGACATTTGAAATTATACAATATTAATCTAAACTCTAATTACCAACGAATTTTAAGATCGATTTATCGCTTACTATATCTTGCATATACTACCATCAGTCACAAGTCGTGGCTCAAGCCGTGGAATAAAAAAAGTAAAAAAAAGAGTAAAGAGAAAGAAAAGAATGAGGTCGGTAATAGGTATACACATGAATGCATACGTAGGTACACATAAGTATATCTAACAGTTTATAATTTTTTGTCTTCTCTGCACCCACAGATTGGGCGGAAGAGGCGGTGGCCAAGGCGGAGATCCTGCGGCTGATATATCAGGGTCGCTTTCTGCACAGCAACGTAACGCTCGGCGCTCTCGGTCTTCCATTCGGGAAAACGACGGTAATGCATCTGGTGCCGCGGGAGAACCTGCCCGAGCCCAACTCTCAAGGTAAATCATCATAAGCTCAGCTATAGCCAGCCAGTCAACCAACCCCCAGCTCTCCTCCTTCCTCCTCCTCCTCCTCCTCCTACTGCACGCTTTATTCATTCCAGGCATCCTTCCTAACGGCGAGTACATGTACGTCCCGCTCGACAACTAAGAGAGCTAAAAATTTCTACCACTATCACCACCACCAGGATCGTCATCCTTCCACGCCCGACCCTGCGACTACTCCTGTACCATGTACATTACTTCACCGCCTTCTCAGCCTCTTATCAATCAATAAGTCATCCAGCCTTGTTGTCAAATTGTATGTGCTCCGCAACAGCAGTAGTCCTCTTTCTCATATTCAATAATTTCTTTCGCCCACTCATTCAATCCCAACTTTGTAAGGTGTCCTGCAGTATTGTGTTTCATCTATATTACATTTATCTCACTCATTATATCTATATTACATTTATCTCACTACTCTCGGTTTATAAACACACACACCACGCGCATTTTTTATACACATTTTTTATGTGCTTGCAATAAAATGTTTGTCCTTTCAGATCAGAGGCAAAAAAGCAAAGGTGGAAGCAGCAGTTGCTGCTCGGCGTCCTGCTGCATCCTGTAAGTGCGGGAAGAGGACGCGCGGCGCGTCGTTATCCTTTCCAACCATCGACCTCATCTACCTCCCTGCCTGCCTGCCTGCCTGCCATCGCTGATCATCGGCAACTAGCTGAGCTGCAAGGCTGCTGCAAGGCTGCTGCTGCTGCTGAAAATTAACCGTGAACTTGAGAAACAGCAGAAAATTATGAGAGAATGATGAGAGATAGAGAGAAAGACATATAAACACAGAGGGTTTCGTTGACTCGAATTTAATTAAATACCCAAAACAAAAGTCTACTCCCACCGACCGAGAGAAGTTACTCCTCCCGTGCTACTCGCTCAGCTGCGTTTCTCAAAAAAAAAAAAAAAAAAAGTTAAAATAAAAAAAAATAGATGAACAAACAGGTGGAATGAATGTCTTGCGCTTTACAGTTCGTTTTTGAAATAACCTTGTGGGCAGAATTTTTAATTTGAAATCTCGAGACACACATTTTATTCAAAATAAAAAGTTCGTGCGTGCGTGCGTGTGTTTATTGTGCTGCTGCGCCTTCCTTTTTGCGATGATAAGAGTCCACCACGAAACCAGCTTGAAATGTTCTCAAACCTTTATTTCCTTTATATGCAACTTGTTACATTTTTATATTATTGTATTTTCTCGAACGATGTCATTTTTCAATGTCGCAGTGCGTTGGCTGTATGAATACCACTCACTCTGAGCTCGTCACTTTTTTTCAGGCTAACAAGTTTATTTTGTATTTCAAGCTTTGTAAATTACTATAGAATTCAACTTTTGATCGGCGAACGGTCTATCGAGAATCACATTTGTTTTACTGCTCTACTCTGACGTTTTAATTGTCGATCGGATGCAGCGTTTCACTATAAATCATGGCACTTTGTTGCTGCAGCTACTTTTGTTATTGCGGTAGTTGGTATTTTTAATTACAAACTAATTCAACGAGCTTCTTACTTTAAATTCGTCTTATCAATGTACGTTAGCTCCTCGGACATATTGCATTTCGATGCTTCAATTTTTTTTCTTTTTTTTTCATTTTCTTTATAATTTCACCATTTCTATATTGTTAATAATGATCAAATTATATTCTTAATCAGGTATAAATCCATTGACGGACACAACTTATTGATTTTTTATGTACCCCTACACATACAGTTGACCAAAATTAAACCATTGATAATTATATTGAAGGAGAAAAAGCAAAAGAATGATGCAGAGGTAGATTAACGCGATCTAGGTGATCCTTTACTTGACGGTCTTCTTTGACCTAGACGGCTAGATATTAGTACAGGCCAGTGCTTGTCGCGATCATATAAAAAACGAGTAAGCGTGGGTCTGGAGAAGAAGAAGAAGAAGAAGAAGAAGAAAGACTGTGGAATTGGTAGCAGTTTATGTAAGATCTGGCTCAAGGATGTTTAATCAACTTTGGCGAACTTTGATGATGCGACCTACCAGGAGAGATTTAAAGACAAGCACGCCCTTTTCCTTTACGGCAACCCTGGAGCGCACCGAAGTACGCGGAGTAGTAGATTTAAGTATGTAATACATATATGTACATACATACATACATACATACATACATTCATACATACATACATACATACATACATACATGCCAACATAGCGTAGCACTGACATAACGAACAGCAGTGGTATTATGTTCTCTACCGTCGAGGCGTCGATTCCGATCGGTAGTCTGCGTATCCTATTAAGTATATATTTATATTTTTATTTTAAAATCTATGAATTGTCTGGAATAAAATTATTGTTTGTTTTTTGTTCTCTTATTCTTCTTTTTTTGAAAAGCACTATTCTGGATAAAGTCTCACTCTCTCTCTCTTTTCTTATACATTCAGATCTCTTTTTCTATTAAATTTCGCAAGTCAAGTTTGTATGTATGAACTTATGCATATCGCGCTTATACACATGATTAATTTTTCGATCGCAATAGCAGCAAATCTTTTTATCTGTATTTTCATTGCCAGTTTGCACAAGACTGTTGTAAGAGAGCCGAGCAGATACACGATCTCTTATTTTTTGCTTCTCACGCGACAGACTTTTGTGAAACGAGAACCATTATACCCATCCCATACACACACACACACACACACACACACACACACACAAACCCGTTACAGAGAGCAAAGAACCAATGCTGCTGTCGTTTCCGCGCGACCTTTATTGTTTCAATTTCCGAGCGGTGTCCTTTTATATACTTTGCGCATCAAAAGATTCTCGGATACTTTCTCACGACACGCGCGAGAATCAACGAAAATTTACACTTGTAAAATGCGCGATAGGCTTGTGTAAGTGTATGCCGTCTGCGATGCGGCATTGTTTGGTTGAGTAGTAATAACGAGCGTTCTATTTTTTTAGTTTATACACACACACACGCTCACACATGCTCACAGTCACACTCATACAGAGACAAATACGTGGGAAATAGAGACATCATTAAGTTCTTGAATACCAGCTACTTTGGCATTGTCGTTTGACGAAATAAGCGAGAAACAGCTGTAACCGTGCTTCTCTTGTGCTAACTTCCTTTATCAGCTATGCGCTGTCAGATTAATCATGCATGTGCTACAGATAAGCCATGGTTTTTGACATCGACGAAATTCGTGTAATTCGTGGCGCCACGCACCAGCTAGCCAGCCATCCAGCCTGTCTAGTCGACCTTTGCAGCGATTTGAAAAATAAAACAAATTGTATGGTATGCAAGATACAATGTAAAAAGAAAAACGATAGAAAGATGATAAGAAAGAGAGAAAGAGAGATGTTGACAAAAAAAAGTTCATGAGACAAATAGAGATATATATATACACATGTATTGCGAAAGAAAATATGAAACATTGTCTAATAATTATACTAATATTCAAATTGAGTGTATCAAAACGATAATAAATGTATCGCCGCGTTTAAGCGTAATAATCGACTGTCCAGCTTGATACCAGAAAATAAAGATAAAACAAATAAAATAATGAAGCGTACTAAATATGAATCCGATATATATATATA
>JAPYZE010009558.1:0-10979 GCA_030522805.1 Leptomastidea abnormis
TATATATATATATATATACCGCAGCTCCGCTGCATTAAAAGGATATTTTTCTTCGTGTCAGAGTCATTGGACGACGCTAAGCCAGAGCAACGCTCTCGTCCTCGCACGCCACGATGATTTTTCACGTGCAGTAGTAGGAGCAACACCACTATACCTTATATTATAGCTCATAGCAACCAAAGTTTTTCCGTTGGTTATTTTTAACCGCCCACAGAGAAGTGCAGAAGTATAAAAAGAAAAATAAAAGAGGAGGAGGAGGAGGCACACACGACCCCTAATACCATGTCATACATTAGGCCAAGGGGATTTTCACTCGTGAAATCAATTTTCATTTTAACATGTAAAATCAGTGAAATCGATTTGAAATCGGTGATTACTGAGCCATTTAAAATGCATTGAAATCGCTTGAAATCGATTTCAAAGTCCAGCAGCAGCAACAAAGATTTCTAATTTTTTGCTCTTTCTGAGATCCTAGAGAGATGCATTTCGAATATTAGTCTGCGCATTGTCTCGTTTGGGCTGCTTTTTGTATACTGATAATAAAATACACTTGACACTTTTTCTCCTTTAAATTTAAATAAATGCTAGTGTTGGAAAGTTTGGCTATTTTACTTCTATTATAAGTATCTATATAGATATAGGTTATAGGCTAAAATTTTCTAACCAGTAGGAGAATTCGGCATTTTAAATAACAATGTTAAATACATATGGACTGACACTTTGTATGTGGAGAAAAACGGAGCGTGTGCGTGTGTGTTTACAAGTGCACCATAGACGAAGCGAGACAATTATACAATAGGATGAATTTCAAAGTTTTGACACGCTATATATGTGGCTTTTATGCTCACAATATACAAGGAGCTCGAACTACATTGGAAAGGCAAGGTTGAGAAATTAAAATATGAATTGGATGAATATGGATATATAAAATAAGGGAAAATCGAAGAAAAAGAAAGAAAGAGAGAGCGATAGCGTAGTGGGTGGCAAGCGACACTATAATCGTTCAAGACGCCAAGCGTGCACGCAAACGAGAGTCGAAAAGTCAACACGCATCAGAAATTCATATGTCTCGAGTGTGAAAAACAATAGGTCTCCTCCCGGCCCCCTGCTGTTGCTGCTATCCCTGTCCCAAGGGTCATGCCCGTGAAAAATTGGGAAAAAAAGGAGTCGCGCAGAGCAAAAATGTGATGCGGCAGCAACAGCAGCCTCCAACTAACTTTACGAGCCATCAGTATTCGAAGAGGCTTCTCTCCGGGGTGTGAAAAGCATAAGCCCCTTGAGTAGCAACAGCAGCAGCAGTCTGCCTGCCTGCCAGCCAGCCAACGCGCATAGTGAAAATATTTGGATAGCGCGTGCCTATGCCTGCTTTAGGTCTAAGAGAGCAGCTCATCGTTTTGCTCCGGCTTATGTTATCGGTATAGTACATAACAGATAAAGAATAAAGAGAATAAGAGAGATAGAGAGAGAGAGAGAGAAGAGAGAGAGAGAGAGAGAGAGAAATGCATCAGGGCTGAGGCTCGGGTTTATAGTTAGCGAATTTGAAATTATCTAGACATATACAACTCGCATAGCTATCCTATTATATATATATATATATATATATATATATATATATATATATACACACACATGTATGTATGTATGCATATAAAACGCTGGCCCAATCGACTTACACTTACAAAATAGACTTTGCTTGCGTGAGATTTTTTAAAATGACTAACCGTTGAAATTATATGTGCGTTTTTAAAAAACTAAAAGATTCGTTACCTAATAAGTATTTAACTTTTTTAAACGTGAGAGCTCTCTGCTAGCTAGTATAGTAAAATTCGAATTTCATTCAAATTTCTAATCTTTCTTTCAACCTCTTTTCTTATCACTAACCCTTCTTGCTTGAAAAAAAAGCTCGGTGTCTCCTTCTTTTCGACACCCAGACGTAACGAAAAGTTACACACATATATATAGACATATACATAAGACATATCTACGTACGCCATAAAATTCATGAAAAACTAGAGCACACTCACGCATTTTCGCAAAGCATCTGCATTGCCCCTATGGCATCAGGAGAGCAAATCCTCCGTCGACTGCAGGCTCACTAAAACGTTCGTGTGATGTTGTAGCTCAGCTCAAGCCGAAATACCTCCGTAAAAATTCTCGTGCAGGCTGCTGAAGAAGCGTTGATGATATACCTATGTAGTTCTGTACACCTATAATACATGTGTACCTATATACAATACAATGCACTTGGAAAAACGTTTCTTCTGTTTCGTTGTCAGTCGGACGTCGTTGCAGACACAGGCTGGCCTGGCTCTCCCGCCAAACATACATCACACGCGAAGTCGCGAACACGGATACTTAGATATAGTAGTGTAGGTGTAGTACGACGAGACGAAACAAGTCGACCGCAGCGCTCTAATATGCCGGCGCGTAGCCGCGGGCAGCAAGTGCAGCAACTACTCCCGGGCGCCCGGGTCCCGACATCGAAAGACTTACCTCAACTCTAGCGTCTAAAGTACACCAGGACGCGAGCTGATATTCGCATCTCGGCTAAACTTTATCGTTCCCTGCACGTTGGTTGCGCATTTTTGGCTCAACTCGGCGTACAATTCGCGAAAATCGTAACATTATGGAACGAGTGACGGACGGGCGCGGCATGGCGGCCACCACGAGAGCGAGAGAGAGGGAGCGACGACGTCGCGGACACACTAACACCACTACACTGCACTACTACACCGCCGCGACAGCGGCGTCAGTGCCGTAGTTGCCCGTTGCGGCGCCCTCTTCATCTACTGGCCGACTGATTTGATTGGCTGATATATTAATTTTAAATACTGTAGGTGTATTCTTCTTTTTTTTCAACTTCCAGATTTTTAAAAGAATATTAATTCAATGAATTTTAATGTTTGATGTAACGATGCAATTTTGCAATTACGTAATTACGAATGCCATTTATATAAAATTTTAGTTTTTTCCTTTTTCACACATGAAGTTATACACAACAGGTATGCACATAGAAAAAAATTACAGGTAAAAAATGCTTACACCTCATTGCCTTTTATTGCAAGCGGTTTTCCATACTCGCGCAATTTATAAGTTGAAGTAATAAAGAGAGAAAGATATATATCAGCTTTGACATTTCCGTTATAGTTATATGTCAATTTTATGAAAGTATACAAATAAATACAGCATCTGAATATTATAACTCTGTTTGTAAATTAGAATATTATTTTCATCCTGGCTGAAATTATTTAAAAAATTTCATGCAACAAATTGTAAAATAAAAGCTCCAATAAATTTTACAAAAAAATTTCGGATTTTAAGATAACATTAGTAAAAATGTTAAGTGACAAAATTTTTTAATATTATATTAAAATCAGAACTATTTTTTTGAAATATTAAAATTTAATTGTTTCTTTCTAAGAAAATATGTACTTTGTAATTATATTACAATATTTGTTTTTATAAAAAAATAAAAAATTTGTAAAAATTGTACGATATATGCAATTTAACTGTACAGTTGAAAAATATGATTGGAAAATCAAGAATAAGAAGTGCGGTGTTGCTGAAGTGAGCGCGACTGAAAATAGGTTTATAAAAATATTTTTGGTCTTTCCGAAAATATTCTTCGTAGCAGGCAAGGTTTGTATAAAGTAAAGTTTGTTGGATGCTGCTATAGGAGCCTATATTATCGTGTAGTTCAGCTTCTCTTTTGCAATGCGATAGGTATCTGCTCTCCTAGTAAAATACAGTCGAAGCTGGTGTGCTAGTTGATTCTTACGCAAAAGAGGAATACACGGCGCCCCAGCCGAGCTATAACAATACAATATCGAACCGCTTAATCGCGCGCGCGAGTGTCCTCAACCGTAAATCAGCCATACCAGCTATATAGGTAGGTACAGCTTAGCAGTAGCAAAGCTGTTGCGCTCGTACGACTGTTGCACACATCGATATATCTCATAATTTCTGGTATGTACATCTTTCTCTCTCTTACTCTCTCTCTCTTTTCTTCTCACGTGGGCTGTGAATACCTTAATGTTTCGGTTATACGAGGAAGAAATAAATCATCGTTTTTCAATTTGTTCTCCCACGTGAAGTAGACACTTGCTCGATTTTTCCGCGACTGAGCAGTCAGTCACTAAGTATATATTACTTAATTGGCACGCGGCGAGTGCACCAGCGCTAATGTGAGGGGACCATCATCAAATCATCATCATCATCATCATTATTATTATCAGCAGCAGCTTTTTGGCAGGCAACGCACCTGCTTTTTTGATCCATTTGCTGTTGTCGTTGCTCAGCCTAGCGATAGTTTCGCGAGTATATATAGGTAGCGCTTATATAACGTTTTATTCCTTCGCGAAAATTGTCGTATGCGCATAGCTTCATCGGGGACTGTAGACTCACTTGTGCTACCTGCTTTCTCTATATTTGTTAGGGTGCTACAAAAGCCAGCAAAGAAAGAGAGATAGAGAGAGGATTGCAGCTGCCGATTTATATAGGTATTATACAAATACGCTAGCGGTTTTTTTCTCTATTCTATCTCTCTCTTTTTTCTTTCACCCTTAGAATTGGGGAAATTGGCGCTTCTCTTTGGTGCTATATGCCTCATCCCCTTATAGGCCTCCCCTACTGCCAGCTTTGGCAGTGCAGGTCCCAACAGGTTGCGCGGCGGGCTCAAGAGAGGAGGGGTGTGTGCTCTCTCGACGATGCAAAACGGTCCTATATATATATATATATATATATATATATTAAGCTCGGCGCGAAAACTGGGAGATAGAGAAAGAGTGTTCAGGTAGGATAGGTACCTATTTACCCGCTCATCAAATCGCACTTTCACCCAATAAAATATTAAGGTTTACGAAGTCTCAAAACTATTCTGACGGACTGGCTAACACCGGGGATGATCGGTATATATGGCATTATCTTTCTTTTCCTTCCTACTCTGCTTTTCTACGAAATGCTTATTTGAGTAAAACACGAAAGTAAAATATAAAACGAAAAGCGTTATAGGTACATATAGTTTTGATGCGATACTTACTTAGCTTACAAAATTCCGCTGTGCTTTGCTGAATATTTCATTCGCGATAGGTAGGTATAATGTCCAAAGTTCTTTTTTTATTTTTTTATTTCTTTATTTTTTTTTTTTTCAGCTCATCATATAACATGTACATACTTGTTACCGAAAATATACTTTATGTAATTCATTTTAACACCGGTTTTCGTATCCAAACCGACTAATTACAAAATTTTAATATTTTTTTTTTTTTTTTTTGTAATGTTTATTATTATCATTGTTGTATTAATCACGAGTGCATTTTGCAAATGAATATAATTTGATGTCTTTCAAGTACACACAGTATACACACACCCAAGCACTGGCAAACACACAAAAGATAAATTTAAGTCTATGTAGACCATACAGATTTTGTGAATAAGCAATTACTTACAATAAATAATTTCTATAAAGAATCTCATTTAAAATTAATATATTTTTCGAAATGATTTCACAAAAACTGTTAAAGCTGCGTCCAGTGTAATTTCTTGATCTGTTTTTATTCGGCTTAAATATATAATGTTTGTAAACAATGGAAAATAAGAATGATTAAAAAAAGACGATACAAAAAAAAAGGGAGAAAAAGGCACAAAAGCTTTAAATTTATAATTTTTTCTTCGAAAACGTACAATTGGATATTTAGAATAAAAAATTTGTGGATATTGGAATAAGCAAAAGGCACAGGTAAAGAAGATAGTCGTGGTGAGTAAAAGCGAGAGTCGTGATTAGATGCGTCGATCGTGCTGCGGCTATGTAGGAAACGAAGATAAGTGTGTATGTATATATACCTACAAGTACTATCTATAATACAAAGTTGCACTTGGTACCTATATATACGGCACTGGTCGGAGTTGCTCGGTTCTATCGGAGTTCGAAGCAAAGCTCTCAGTCTCTCCCGCACGTGTATTAGCTCCGTCCTTCTCGCCAGCGTGCGTGCCTAAGCCAGGGGGAGAGGGAGCGCGCCACAGAGAGCGAGAGAGGTATATATAGATGAGAGCAGCTTGGCGTGGCACTACACTGGCACTTCTTTGGTATATACTCACACATGGGAAGAGAGAGAGAGAGAGAGAGTCAGACTAGTAAGAGAGACTAGTGTGTGTGTGTGTCTGTATGTGGATATTGCCGCCGCGCCGCGCCGGCCGGCTGCCGGGCAAAGATTTGGAGAGGGGCGATGAGGAAAAGAGAAGGCGGGGGGGGGAGGGGGGCGATAGCGAACCAACGCCGCACTGAAGATGGAAGCGGACGCGCGCTCTCGAGTCAGTCGCTTCGAAGCCGGCTTCCAGGACGCCTCGCTCGCCTCGGCTTTCTTTGCCGTCCGCCTCTAGACTCTCTAGAGTACGAGTTTCGTAGCGTGCCCAAGTCCGAGAGTGAGAGAGACACATAGACGGGCTCCGAGAGGGCAAGTAACAGCCGCAACAGTGCACTCAGGATAGCAGTAGTGCACGCACCGCGCCGTAGCCTGCACAGTCGGCGAGAGAATGATCAGTGCGCGCAGTCGAGGAAAATCGTCGTCCGGTTGCCGCAGTCGTCCGAGCAGACGTCGTCGTTACTCTACCCAGTTTTTCATAGCAAAGATACGGACTGCCACCGGTGTAACTTGTCTTTGTAGAGGCCTCCGGCCGTGAGTGTCATCAGGTATATAGATAAATATATTTATATACCCAAGTTCAACCAGTGATCATCAAGCAATTGACGAAGAATCTGCAACGCTATAATCATCGTCGTCGTCGAGCCCTTTCCTCCTCGACGCAGAGTCGTAACAAAAGACGCGTGAAGTTTCGCGGGTGGGCGCCTCCCCCGGCAGCCTTGCGTGCCTTCTTGGCGCCGCCGCCGGCTCTAGCAGTAGCAGCAATCCTCTGCTAAAGCTTTTGATATAATAATACATATAGTTAGTGCGTGGTGACCAGTGTCTCAAAGTGACAATGTACGTGTGGGAAACTCGACGAGACGAGGCCAGCTCTTCCTCACCCGAGGATTCCTTCAGGTAATTACTTTTTTTTCTATACACCCTTTTTCATTCTGGAGCTTAAAAGCAGTGTGGCGCGCGCGCTATTTCAAAGTTCCGGCACTTCATTCAGCCCCGTCGCTGTCAACTTCGCAGCCTATATTTTACGCAATCTTGCTCTCTCTCTCTCTTTTTTTAACTTATTATTTTTTTTTTTTTTAGACTTTACTTTATTTAGCCAGGGATTTAGTTTAATTTAGTCCGTACGAGAACGACGCTTTGCAGTGTACTAGATTTTATAGTCACAGCCAAGAGCCGGCATCTTTCACATAAGAAGGCACACAAAAAGTGTACATTATACTGTGCCTGAAAGTTGACGTAAGAGTAGCAGCCGGCAGCAGCTGCCGATAGAAATAGCTCCGGGAGGTTACACCGTCGTTACGAGGAATGTCGGCACGTCTTGCAATAGAGTATTATAGTATAGCTTCCAGATAAAACGGGGGTGGGTGGTTTAGTATGAGTATGGTATATGTACATACATACATATGTATATAAATAAGTGCGGCGTCGCGAAGCCGGCCGGCAAAAGCTGCACCACACGCGCCACTTTTCCGAGGGGGCATCAGAGTTTTCCGTGCGCGATGGGCGTAGGACTTGGCGACGCGCTATTATTGATCGGAGTCGGCGCCAGCACAGAGAGAGAGAGAGAGAGAGAGAGAGAGAGAGAGAGAGAGGAAGGAGGCGCGGCGGGCGCCACCGATGCTGCTGCCACGCCGGCACGCGTGGACGTATATTTGCTTCGCGGGAAATGCATGCTGCTGCTGCTGCTTCGGCGAGTGTCTTTTTTCTTGGTAACCGCTTCGGGGAAACGCAGCTGCCCGCCCCCTCCTTTGCGTATGTATGCACACATTCTGTGTATGCGTATTTTTTTTCGCCTACTCGTCTTTTTTTTCTTTTATTTCTTTGTTTTTAGTCAGTGGGTGAACATTACTTTTTTTTCCTTTTCTTCTCCTACCCACGGTTCCCCCGAGTGGGTGCGGCGGACGTTAAAGGGGATAGAGTCAAGAAAGAGGGAGAGAGAGAGAGAGAGGCGCTATCGGAGTCTCGGATTTGTTTGCATTTTTTCGCTTTTTCAGCCTCTATGTATAATGTTAACGGGACTTTGACATTGCGCCCTTCACAACTATTTACATCCAGTCGTGCACAAACATTGCTTTACAGGACTGAATTTCGAGAAACTTTGTCTATACCTATAGCGTATCTTAGTTCGTAAATTCCCTGTACTTAACAAAATAGGCACATACTTCATTAAAACATGATATACATATGTATGCATACTTTCCAGATGCGCTAAATATGTAATCATTGAATGCTCCCCGCTAAAACAGAGATAAACGTTATAGCATTGTTAGATTGATACAGACATTAATTCTATACGTTGAAGCAACTTATACGGCTGAATGTAAATATAATATACATTATTGTCAAAGCAGCAAGTTCAGCGAGTGTATATAGGTACTTACATCAAAAACTTATAGTTGCGCAACGTTATGCAACCAACCACTCGTAACTCAGGGGATTTTTGGGTGATGGCTATATAAATGTAGGAAGTACCGATTTCGCACGGCATCTTTAATATAATGCAAACACCACCTCCCATCATCAATATAAATAGATCGGTTTTTGCAGTTTTTTCCAATAATTTATTGCCTTCTTTAGAATTTGGAATTTTTCTTCACGGCTGCCCTCGAATATTCTTTTACGCGAGCTAGCAAAATATTTTTGGCTATATTTGCATATCTTCCAATATTTTTTATTATTCTGCAAGCTTCATAATTTTAATTTTATAATGAACACAAAATCAAATGTTTGTGTGTGTGTGTGTATGTTCCAACTGTTTTTCGAACATTTACGACTGCCTGTTCTGTTTACTTGAAACTTTTATCTTGTACTTACATCAAAAATTTGACCTTTTGACTATCACACTTTGTTCGATCGTGTAAATAAACCTCCCTCTCCCAATATCCTTGACATTACTTATATTTTTATTTGTAATTATAATAATAATTTTTAATCAGACTTCACACAATACAAATTTAAAAGTTTCTTCAAGTTCTCTGTCCCTTTAATTTATCCGTAAGCTTTTGGCCACTTTTGCTCCACGTAAACTCAGCTTAAAAGCTCAATAACATCAGGATAATAAAGTTGTTCTGAAAAATACTTTATCCAAACCAAGTTATTTTAACTGATATTATGTTCTAGTTTAATTACATAATATAATTTGTATCAGCAGAAGCTATCGCTAAAATAAATAAATAATAACGTAAATTTTTTGACGCAAAAAAAAAAACGGATCAAGCCAGACTCACTTGCACGTCTTTTGCATTGCTTTCCTTTTGCTAAATCGATCTTGTCAATTTATTGCTCTTGAAAATCTGTCTTCATCCGTGAATTTTTACGTGTATGTACGAGATATAATTTGGAGCAGACTGTACACAAACACGCGTTCATTCCTTATACATATATATTATGTATTATTGTTCGACCCGCATAAATGTGCATCGTACCACTCCGCACTCTCTTTTTCTACTTTGCTTTTCCCACGCACATAAATTTCTAACAACTCGATGGTTGCAGCATTTTGACAAGCTTTAATTTCGACAGCATAAGGTTCAACAATAAAATAGTACTACTGTATCTTTTATACTTACCAACTGGTTATTAGTAGTAAGTAGGAGTAGAGAGAGAGAGAGTAGTGTAAAGAAATAAATAGTAGAGTTTGGATTAAAGACGGCATGTTGTGCAGCAAGATAGCTCAATGAATCCTCGGCAAACCTGCCACAAGTTTGTCGATTGTTCTTTTGCGTTTCTGCTAAAAATAGCGGATAGGAAGAGAAAAGCTCTTTGCAGCAGCATCAGCATCAGTAGACTCACCCCCTCCCCTCCCACGCACGCAACATGTGTGACGTTATTGAAGAAGTAGCAGGGGGTGCATACCAGGTTGATGCACTGCAACCTATGACCCCCCTGAGAGCGTGCGGCGCTCTCTCTCTCTCTCTCTCTCTCTCTCTCTCTCTCTCTCTCTCTCTCTCTCTCTCTTTCTACGTTGATGGTGAGAAGCGGTTCTTTGCGCGACGAGACATTGTAGGTATGTATATATGTATACATGCACATGGCCGTATCGCATCGTGTGCCATATACAGGCCCAGCAGCAATCTCTCTCTCTCTCTTTCTCTCTCGGCGCAATGCGACGTCTCTCGTTCACGGCAGTAGCCAAGTCGCCGGTGCATCATCGATCGCGTCGCGAGCCGGTTGCAGTGGGACGAAGACAGCGCGAGAGTTCGCGCGCACATCATGCACACGTGCTATACGTTATTGCGGACGGTCTGGCGAATGGAAAAAAGATAGAAAGAGAGAGAGAGAAGGAAAGCATGCATAAAAGCATGTGTACGTAATATAACACAGTGCACCGGCATGGCAGCTTGTACATATATATCCGACGAGAATGCAGCCGCCACGCCACACCACTGCTTTTCTCTCTCTCTCTCTATCTCTTTCACTTCTTTACTCGTTGTTTTTCTCTCTTGCGTTTGCGCGACTCTTTTTCTTTAACTTTCGAAGCGCCGTTTGCAGCCAGCCGCGGCTGTTGCAGCTGCGCTTCATTCCATCTTTTCCTCACGTAGAAATAACAACGAGCAAAATGCAATTTTCTCGTGTATATAATATGGAGCCTTTCTATATCTCGAGACTGTCCACCTCACGGTCGCTATATGGAATGTCGTGCAGCCGCACGCTGGCAGCAACGACTCCTCTCTCTCTTTCTCTCTCTATTATTGACTTATCATCAGAAAAAAGCTATAGAGTCTGGAATATATCTATATGTCGTTGGGTTAAAAATGCAGAAAGATAGAAAGAGCACGAGAGGGAAAGAGAGATAGCATAAATGAATTTTCAGTCTCGTTAATATGAATTTTCATGTTT
>JAPYZE010009561.1:0-11609 GCA_030522805.1 Leptomastidea abnormis
AAATCGGTGAAATCGATTGAAATCATTTGAGCGATTTAAAATCGATGAAATCGCTAAAAATTGAAATCGATTTCAAGAGTGAGAACCCCCTTGGAATTTTCCCTCCTACCTACGTACATACCTCTGTATATCCCACCTAAGCAGCAACATTCGCCCCACGCACATGTATATAGCTGCAGTTGCAGTCGTACAACAGCAGCAGCAGCAGCAGTAGTATCGCGATAGTCATCGTGTATAACAACCGTTCACTCACGCGCAGTCTCAATTTTTTTATTTGCAGTGCACATCAAGGCAGTCTGAAGAAAGAAAAGTAGACATAGAGAAGGATCTAAGCAGTGAAGCGCAGACATATTCGTCAAGCTCCAAACGCTAGGAAAAAAGAAGAGTATATCAAAATCGGAGCGCAAGCCCGTGTGGTGAGCCGCCGCCGCATCGGAGAGAAGCAGAAAACTTTGATTCTGTGTGACCGTGTGATTGTGTGTCTGTTGTGTTGTAACCCTGGTTCAAAGTTCTAAGCAAGTACCGAGGACACAGAGCCACGACAACTACGCACCGAGGCGGAGTAATATGAGTAATGAACACAACCAGAATGGATCAGGTCTAGAGCAGCAAGTAAGTTGCTCTTGTAGTTGTTGTTTTTAAGACAAAAAAGCGGATTCAATGTATGTCTCTATCCTTATACACACACGCGCACGTGTCTACCCCGACCGACCGACCGACCGACCGACTCCAGTTTAAAGTCTTGTTTTACGTGCGTCACGACGACGACGACGCTATCATCACGGTCTAGCTATGACGTCGAGCGCTCTCCCTTGGAGGCTAGTCTAGTGCTCTTTAATTACGCTTGCTCGGAAATTATATGTATCGGTTAGTCGCTCGCGTTCTGCTATTCGCACATACATCATATGTATACATGGCATATCGGAGTCATTTGACCTACTTAACGGGACTTCTGCTATTTGCATTTCTTGATTCAAACAATTTTACGGTCATAAGCCAGAAACGGTTTGAAAATTATAAATTGAAGCTTCGACAAGAAATTAAGAGATAGAGTGAATAATTGAGTAAGTGAATGTGTGTCTCTTTGTGATTGTCGTCTCAGCTGACACACTTGGGTGTGGGTCGTTATATATATAGATAACAATGGGCCACGCGCCAATCGCATGACGACGCTTATAAAAGTGCAGTACTCGCGATATGCATTTTTCATTACCATCGGTATGCAGACGCGCAAGGGCTCAATTTTCCGCAATTTCGATCGCGCGACTCCCATCCAATAGCATCGGTCGACGTGTATATGTGCTCTTGCACCGACTAACGTACGCTGACTCATGCGATCATCGCAGTGCTGGCTAATTGACTGGCGGAGGGGATTCCCCGGGGCTAGACTTACTCGTGCAATGACTCTATAGATATGCAACTCTTTATCGACTTTTTCTTCTAATTAACAGCAGCGTGCAGTTGATTGATTGATCGACTCGTAGGTCGCGTTGTTGGACTTTGGAAAATATGATATAGCTCGGAAATTGGAGACCACGTGGTTTATAAACGATTGCAACGCCGTTTTTTAGCAGTGGCTCTTTTTGATGCTCGGATGCGTGGTGTAGGTGAAAGTCGAATACGCGTGCTTCTCTCTCTTTTTGTTATTACGCGAACTAATGTTGGCAAATAGCGACGACGATGATGATGATGATGATGATGATCCTTGACGCGTTTAATCTTGGATAGAATTTCACAATGTAGCTACTCGGATTGCAATAAATGACGAAATGCTTTTGTTATAACTTAAGACAAAAATGTTGAGTAGGAATTTTTTTAATAACATAAATTTTTACTTTTACAGTTAGCTGGTCTGGACTTGCAGGACTCCCGCCAACCGAGTGGGGGTCGCTACGTCCCACCTCATCTTCGTAACAAGAGTTCTAGTATGTATTTATTACATTAAATTTGTTTGAAATTTTTTTTTTCATATTTCTTTAAAAGTTTTCTATTAAATGTTAATTTTGAACGAGTAAAATATTGTACAAGTATCTATTGCTTTTGCTTACGTGCATAAAAATATAAAGAAATAAATATTTCTTCTAGTCTTATTCTAATCCTTTTTAAATTCATTCAAGTAATTAGAATTTAAAAACAAAAACAAAAAAATACTAAGAAAATATAATGTATCATTACAGCTCCCTCTTATACGGAGCCTCCCCCATCTTCATCGCGCTTTCCGGAACGCGATAGAGGTGGCGACCGTGACCGGGACCGTGGTCGTAGCGGTGGCGGAGGCGGTGTAGACTCTCGCTTCCGTCGCAACGACGCGGACTTCGGTAATTTTGGGGGCCGCAATCGACGCCAGGAGAATGGCCGTGACATCCGCTACGAAGGTGGAGATCGCGACGGGGGTCGCGACAACGACAGATGGCCAGAGCAACCGAGGAACGATCGCTGGCAAGAGCAGCCGAGGAGCGATCGCTCGTATGGCAGTGGAGGTAATAATGCCCTTACTCTTAGCATTTAAATCATTCAGTCTTATGTACCAAATTTTGTCTCTCTACATTGGGTTTACTGATCTTTACAGGCGGAAGATTTGACGATAGAAGAGGTGGCAAGGAGATCGACTGGACCGTACCGACTGCTAAGGATGAGAGACTCGAGTTGGAGCTATTTGGCGCCAAGGGTCAATCGGGTGGAATTAACTTTGACAAATATGAGGATATCCCGGTTGAAGCATCCGGCGACGACATACCATCACACATCTCATCAGTAAGTTTTTCTCCTGTTATTTATAATTTTTTTTTTTAATATATCCACGTACTAATATCAAAGTATAGTTTTACATTATACTTTGGAGCAACGCGTGGTATATTAAAATACGTTTTTTGATTTGAGGAATAAATTATGAAACGGATTTTTTTCTCAGTGTACAGACGTAACAATACTTACAAATAACATAATTTTACAATACGTATTTAATTAATTTACTTGATTTGGATATATTTTAAACAATTATTTTCTTTTGATGCGCAGTTTAATGAGGTTGAGTTGACGGAGATAATCAGAAACAGCATTAATCTAGCTGGCTATGACAAGCCGACACCTGTGCAAAAGTATGCGATACCGATCATTATTAACCGACGTGACGTGATGGCCTGCGCCCAAACGGGTTCTGGTAAAACTGCCGCTTTCCTCGTGCCGATTCTAAACCAGATTTATGAAAGTGGTCCACGTCAGGCACCCCCGCACGCCAGTGGCCGGCGCAAGCAGTTCCCGATGGGTCTGGTGCTGGCGCCTACCCGTGAGCTGGCTACTCAGATCTATGACGAGGCGCGTAAGTTCGCCTACAGATCAAGAATGCGTCCGGCTGTTGTGTACGGTGGTGCTAATGTTGCTGAGCAAATGCGCGATTTGGATCGTGGCTGCCACTTGCTCGTCGCCACCCCCGGTCGGTTGGTAGACATGTTGGCTAGAGGCAAGATTGGCCTGCATAATTGCCGGTTAGTAATTAAATCTTTACTAGAATTTTTCTCTTTAATTTATTAAAGTCTGATATTTATTAACTAATTTAATATCTTACAGTTACTTAGTTCTTGATGAAGCAGATCGTATGCTGGACATGGGTTTTGAACCACAAATTCGTCGCATTGTTGAAGGCGAAAACATGCCTCCAACAGGAGAGAGACAAACTCTCATGTTCTCTGCTACTTTCCCCAAGGAAATTCAAATTTTAGCTCGAGATTTCTTGAGCAATTATATTTTCTTAGCTGTCGGCAGAGTCGGTTCGACTTCTGAGAATATCACCCAGAAGATAGTCTGGGTTGAGGAGCATGAGAAACGATCTTATCTTCTTGATTTGCTCCAAGCCAATGATTTCCGAGAGCAAAGTAAGTTTTATTATTTATCATATTCACAATGGAGACCAAAAAGGGAGCTGACATGTTGGAGGAATTCCTGCATAATCTTAACTTCCCTGTTGCAAGTATTCACGGTGACAGAAGTCAATTCGAGCGCGAAGAGGCTTTGCGTAGTTTCCGTGCTGGATATACGCCAATTTTAGTTGCTACTGCTGTCGCAGCTCGAGGTCTAGATATTCCTCACGTTACTCATGTCATCAATTTTGATCTTCCTGGAGATGTAGAGGAATATGTTCATCGTATTGGTCGTACCGGACGTATGGGAAATCTTGGTAAGCTGTTACTTAACTTTTTCAATTTTTTATTAGCTTGGAATCTAATGGAATTTACGATGTTATTGCTAAATTTCAGGTGTGGCAACTTCATTTTTCAATGGCAAGAATGCTAATTTGGTCCGCGAGTTGGTCAGTTTACTGACTGAGGCCAATCAAGAGATTCCGGCTTGGTTAGAAAACATGTACTCCGATGGTAGACATGGAGGTGGCAGGCGTCCAGCTACTAAGAGCAGTAGATTCAGCGGTGGTTTTGGCGCCAGAGATTATCGTCAATCTAGTGGTGGAGGTGGTGGCGGAGGTGGCGGTGGCGGTGGCATGCCTCCTCGCAGTAGCATGTCTGCTCGTCCTGGTGGTTATGGAGGTAAATTTTTATGAACTGAAAAGATTAGATTAACTTGTATAAATAAAAACATTATTTATTGGATGTATTTTTAGGAAATGGTTATGGAGGAAGTACCAATTATTCCAACAGCAGTAGTAGCAACGGTGGTCCCGACTGGTGGGCATCATCTGGCAGATAAATGCATAAATAACTAAAACAAACGCACCGTCGTCACCACGCTACTATTATAACTATTACTCTACATGCAAATTCAACTATATGTAAGAAAGTCACGCGAGGCAAACACATAAATTCACATAAATACAAGACGTTCGGGTGAAATCGCACGAGCGCAAACAGAAGATAAAAATTACAAACCACGGTATACGTGATCACATATACAGACATATTTACCGAAATGAAAATACGCGTGCGTAAACCTAACGAGACTTTTGCAAGTAGTTTATCGCTATCAAGACTGCCAATGTATGCTTACAGCTACAATAGCGGCAGCACAGATATGTTCAATCGCCTTAGAATTTCAAGAAATTTAAGAAGATAGCGAATAACGGCGCGAGGTATGATCGAAGAGCTTACTGATGCCGGTAAGGGTCTAACCCTCGCAGAGAAAACGTCTCGTCGCGCCGACTAGCGCACGTATTAGTAGAATTATTATTTAATAATTAAATAAACAAATTTGAGCGTCGCTACTCAATGTCCTGGTACGAGGAAAGAAGAAAAAAATGAGTATAACGCATTATTTTTTGAAATGTCGGATACTCTTACCGAGATTATTTGCGGCATGTGCAGCTCGTTGTGACTTTTTTTCATTCATATATTATATTTTTTTTTATTTGATACGAAATTTTCCGCTCAGCACTGAGCACTCGTTAGTTTAAAGAAATATGATTCTTTCTTAAATCTATATTATTTAAAATCGACAAATGGTACTTTAGTCCTTTGCCGTCCCAAAATAGAGAGGCAAGAAAAACGTATCTGAGATACAGAAGTATGCAAAAATAAATCTTAAGATTCAAGCTAAGAAAAATCATAGCTAAACGCGACGTATATTAAATAAATGTAACGGAAAACACGCGTCTCAAAAAGGAAAACCGATTGTTAATCTTAAATTTTCGGACATAGACAAAAGCAGACTTGCTTTCTGTTTATGCCTTATTTTTTGCTCTTAATTATAATTTACCTCTTCGCAAACAACGAGCGGCTGATATATCGAGCTCGACATCGATTAATTTCGCGAGACGCGAGATTCGGATCTCAGACTCTCAATAGCGCGTGCCTACTCGAGGCAAGAAATACGAAACATGGCTACAAAACGAATGTAGTGTTTCGCGACTATATATACGTGTTAAATCGTCGTTTGCGGCTGGAGGGCATGTATACCCGCATATACACGACAAAAGATGTCCCCACATCGAACGTAATTTTTTTTTTAGTCCATTTAATACAAAGTGGGTGAAGAGCGCGGTTTAATTTAGCGAATTATAAAAAAAGATAGTTAAACTAAGGTTGCAGTTACAGGAGCAGCTTACGTGAGGGGGGGATTGGGAAAAGTTAAAAAAAAAAACAAACAAACAAACTGTGAGTATGCGAGTCTTACGTGAGAGTATCTAAATGCAAATGTGTGAATGTGTGGTTGTGACTCGCGATCGATAAACTTTTTGCGGCTCGTCGCAAGCGAAATAAAAAATTATTTAAAAAAACAAAGATAACCCCGTGTGAAGCCGTCGAGCGTTCGCATAACAATTTTTGTAACTGTATTTAATGAAAAACAAAGTGCAACATAGTATGATGTGCGCTATACATATTATAAATAACGTTAAAGATAATCATAAAGTTAACGTACCGTAAAAGTAATTAACGAACAACAAAATAATTTAACTAATTAAAATAAAAGACGACTGTGATATTGAACGATCTTGTGGCATTCGATTTGCACGTTTCGAATCGTTTTCTTTGACGGAAATGCAGAAGAAGAGATATATGTGTTGGACGAAATTGGTGATTTGGGTCGCCAAAGTCATCCGGGAAGAAAAATTTCTCGAATCGCTGCCGTGTCAAGCGTCGAATGTCTCTTTGTTATTAGAGACACGGGTTCAAACGATGGAAGAAAACAAACTTAGGTCGTTCTATATTATAAAAAAAAAGTTAAATGAAAATAATAAGTAAATGAAGTTCGGGAAAATTAATATTATCGATAACAAACGGGCTTTGCTAGATTTAAACAAAAGAGTTAAAAAAAAGAAGTTTTAAAAAAACTGTACTGTGCTGTCCGATATCTCGTAAGGGAGGGCCGAACGTTTATTACACAAAAAGAGGTTTAAAGGATCGAAAAAATTTTGTGAGAGAGAAAGAGAAAAAAAGAGCGAGGGACCGTTGATGATAATGAGCACTAACGCTCGCAAATCATTATCAATTGGACCGCTCAGTGGCGATCTATAGTTTTTCATGTAAATACGTGATACGAGTTTAATGTAAACTAAAAAAAAAAATAATAATGTAATTATTTAATTCAAACGCGCGTCTATAGAGGAAAGCTTTGTGAATCACGGTTAATCTTGCTTTTATTGATGGTTTTTGCAACCAGCAGTAGAAGTGAACTTTGATATCGTTGCTTTCAAGCTTTGCCTGAAAAAAAACATTCGACCAAACAAAATAAAATTTAGTTTAATAGGAGCAACAAGACAAAATAAATTTATATCTCTGTTAAGACACCGGTAAGTAACATTTTTAGTGATAACATCACGTGCTAGTCTTCGCAGAGTTTTTCGCGATTATTAAAAATGAAAATAAAATTTTTTGCTATACTTAGGGTCAGTGCAAGCGCGTCTCAAAATATTTTCCAATTATATTGCGGCTGGAAGTCTTGCTGCTATTGATAAGCGCTTTATTAAATGTTCAAATATAAAGACTGATGATCCCTCTCTCTACCTTTCTCTCTCGCATTCGATATACGAGCAAAGGTTGCGTCGACGAATTATCGTTCAATTTTTGTTTCTTTTTTTTTCATTGCAAGGATGTTGTTGACGAACACAAGAGTACAAAAAAAGAAAGAAAGAAAGAAATATTCGTTGATCGTAAAGCAAAGGAGAAAGGAGATTTAACAAACTTGAAAGCCGCGACGACGAGGCGGTAGATGAGGTCTTGGGAGAGAGGTACGTTCCTCGTCTTTGTTGCTACTGGGCAATTAAATAATTTTTAATGTCCTCGTCGACGAGGAGCCACGATTCTTCTTTCCTTTCGCAAATATAACTTTTTTTTCTTTGTTAAGACAAGGAACTGATCCAGAGACGAATGTGGGATCCAGATTCCTTGACACAATTCGCATCATGTATTTACCGTTATTATCAATTTCTTTTTTTCTTAGCATTTTTCACTTTTCCTTTATTTCAATCGTTCCTTAGTCGAAAATTTGTTTTCTTCGGCTGACAGGGCGTTCGTCGATTATAGTAGTCGAAACAATTAAACGACAGGCTTAGAAGCCGCCACTTTGTACATATATAGAGCCTTTATTATTTTTTTTTCCGCGGGTCAATAGTCGAATTATATATATAAAAAAAAAGAGTTTATTAAAGAAATCGATAAAAGTTTAGAGAAAGGGAGACTATAGGGATGGGGGAGATAAGGACGATACGGGGTTTTGGAATTCCTCTGGTCGATCGGTATTTTTTCTAATGTAACGTATCCTTCTAAATGCGCCTATTTTTTAACGGCTGTATTGTTGGAAATAATGAAGTAAGAAAATGTCGTATTGCATGGCGTTTTTTTATTTTAAAATTTAAATAAATTATTTAAAGAGAAATAGCGGAAAAAAGTAAACGCCCTTGCGCATTTAGATAAATTGACGAATTTATTCCGAATTAAAAAATTTTTTTTTACTTGCATCGATTTAACCCAATAGAGTGCAAAATATGTTAGGTATATTGGTTCCTTTGTCCTTAGTGCTGTTCTCCCCTTAAAGGGTATATTGTTATTATAATAATATTTATATACACAAGCGTCTCTCGTTTTTTCTCTGACGCTCGATCATCTGTCGTAAACGATGATCGCGAATTCATGAGTAATTTTTTTATTTATTTTTAATTTTTTTTTACTACGTTTGCGCGTTTAGTCCTCCGAGAGTATAAAGTCGGGCACAAACAGTCTAATGTTATTGCGATAATAAAATATCGACGGTCTCATATTGTTAAAAAAAAAAAAGAGGGATAATGTGGATGTATCGGAGGCTGCGCCCTTCGATATGTGCACTCAATAAAAAATAAAATATCTTAATTTAATAAAATAATAATATATAAAGAGAAGGATAAATAAATGTTTGCCGAAGTTTAATGGCGATCAATGGAATGGTTATAAAGGAAAGAAAAGAGTTAAGATACACGCGTCGTTTTTTTTTAATAAGGTGGGCTGAAAATTAACGCGAGCCTTTTCATCTTGCTCGCGTAAAACACATTTAGCGAGGAGCCGCAGTTTCGCGGCGCGGAGTATAGCAGGCGAATTTAGAGAGAGAATTTTTAATGGAAAAGAAAAATATGTGAGTTTGGTATGTGTAGTATAGTGCTGGATTTTGTGTGTATAGTATAAAATGAAGAAGGAGAACGAGTCTGCATCATGTATGTATGTGTCTGAATGAATGGACGAGTGCTTGAGACTTTGAGTAATTGTAAAGTATGTTTGTGTTAGTGTGAGGGGATGGGAGGGTTTATGAATATCACAACTTACTTTATTATAATGATGTGCGCGGACTGAAAATGTCCGTTCCAAGGCGGTCGAGGTCGGAAAGCTCATACACCAAGTGTCACTGGCAGCGACTGACTTGGATGGAAGGGGCGCGGAAGAAAATGAAAAAAAAAAAATAAAAAAAACGTTGACTGTGACTGCAATCATTATTCACTGAAAGGATACAAACAAGGGAAGCGTCGCGGTATATATAAAAAGAAGAAGAAGAAGAAGAAGTAGGAGGAGGAGAAAAAATTTTCAAAGTATCATTTTTTGCATGACATACAAATGCTGCGTGCGAGAAACAATTAACAATTACAAAAGAATCATATTGTTGCGATATAAATATATGTATAATGTATAACTGCTGAGCAGTAAAGGACACGAGGTAGTCTATAACTGTGTATATACTTGTGTAAACTTTTGCGTGCGACTTGATATTTTAAAGCTTCGAGAAGCACAGCGATATCACCAGTTATTGAGTACCTCGGGCAGTTAGCTAAATATCAGTGAGTGTTTATCGGCGACTTTTTGTTCACGCGTTTGCCTCGAATCAGCTGGTTATAAGGAGAGTTGAAGAAGACATGAAGTGTCATGGGTGAAAAGTGCGAGTGGAAGATATATTATAACGAACGTTAGAGAAGACAAAGGATAGTTCAAGTTGCGTTGACGCGAAAATGATAAAAAAATTAAAAAAAAACTATTTTGGCTTTATACATTTTTTTATTTTTTGTAATTACGTTATTTATTAACGTAAACTGGTGAATTCAGCACTTTGTTAATTTTATTTTACGTTTAATTCACAATTCAATTGTTAATTTTTTTTTTTTTTGTATCGCACAAATTTAATTTAATTGATTTGCTCATGACTTATTGTGTTCTCTTATTTAACATATTTTTATTCTATAATTTTGTCTTTTTCGCGTAAAACGACTCTCGCACGTTCGTCGAATATTCACGAAAGAAGTTTGATGTGGAGTAAACAATTTTAAAGAATTGAAAATAAACGAAGCCAATATGTGTGTGTTGCGAGAAGAACAACAGAAGCATATATTCTCGCGAGAAAACAAGATCATGTAACATCAATGCACATCAGGCATAGTTTAAAATATTTAGGGGAGGGCGGGTAAGAAGTGCGTTTTAAAAGCGGAAAGGTGACGTACTATTCTGTCGGTCTTTTACTAGTAATTAAATATTTACACTCTACGTTAGTTGACAGAACAGAAGTGAAGAATATAAAAGAAAAAAAAAATTATAAAATGAAAGAAGATAAAGAAAAAAATGAAAAAAAAAAATTAGATGATTCTTGAAAAATCGCTGTACGATGTACAAGTGTATTGAAAAACAAATGAAAAAGAAATAAAGAGAGGTATCCCGACAAATGATGCCGATTATGGCTTTCATGAAAAAAAAAAAATGTTATTTCTTTTGTGACCTTATTCCTGAACTTCTTCGTCTCCTTTTTTGTCCACGTTCCAATGATTATTTTATTGCGAAACGTTATGACGTTTAGCTTGTTCAAAATAATTAAATCTATGTTAAACGTATTATATTTAAATTGACTTATACTTTTTTTATGTTTATTAAGTTTTTTAAAAACAAATAATATTAAATTAAAAACATTTTATTTGAAAATAAAACAGAAGAATTAAAACAGAAATTTAAATAGCTAAGTCATCTTATTGATATGTCTTATGTCAAATTTCAAAACTGTTATGAAATTCAATGCATAACACAACAAGCAGGTAATCATATTTAATAGTAGCAAAGTAGATAAAAGTTACAAGTAATATTTAAAGAATTCTACGATTAAATTTTTAAGGCTCTTCATCCTACAATTAATTTTATAAATAATTTATTAAATTACTTAATTTAGCCAAGAAATTATTTCAGTATTAACTAGCACATTTTACAAAAATAAATAAATAAAAAAAAAACATCCCAGACTCTCAAAAACGTATCTTATCAAAGCCTTGAAAAAAAGTAATCCCCCAATGATATCAACAAAGTGTATGAGACAAGAGCAAAAAAGCAAATGTCTGTTTCAATAAGTAAAACTGGCTGACGGCGTTCCGTTACGTGTAATAGTAAGTATATACATAAGAGAGAAAACAGCTATAGGAGTTGTACGCGAGTACCGTATATAAGCATAACAACGTCAGCTCGTGTTTCGGAGCAATATCCGCGTATTACGTTTTCTCGCTAGCAGACGATGATGCTATAGCAGTCAGCCAGACTCAAGATACACATCATCCGCAGCAGTGTAAGAGAGACAGAGCCAGAGAATATAGAATATATTCTTTTACTATAGAAGGCCAGATCCGGGCTTTTCTTGAAGCCAAAATGATAATACCCCAGGCGTAGTTCGTACCCCAT
>JAPYZE010009563.1:0-10722 GCA_030522805.1 Leptomastidea abnormis
CTTCCCAAATAACATTTTAATAATTAATTCTCAAAATCGTCCATAAGCGGCTGTATAAAAAATGATATAGGAAGTGCTATTTTTCGACTGGAGAGGGCGTGCCGAACGTTCACACACGGAGCGAATATGTATGTACACCTTTTCTGAACAGTAATTTCTTTATTTTTTAAAATACGTGCTCTTTTTATTTTTACCATAATAGACGCACACCGGTTTTTTTTTTAATTTTTATTGTTTGATAATGAAATTGAATTGTTATATACATTGATAAAAGAGTGGACACTCACAAGAAATTTTTCATTTATTGTAATTGAAGAAAAAAAAAATTTTTTGTGTTACAGTATTGGTGCGCTAATTAACGATAATAGCCAAGGGGGTTTTCACTTTGAAATCGATTTCAAGCGATTTCAAGCGATTTCAATGCATTTTAAATGGCTCAGTAATCACCGATTTCAAATCGATATTTCACACGTTAAAATAAAAATCGATTTCACGAGTGAAAACCCCCTTGATAATAGCTATATACAATGTCCAGTGATTTTTAACTGGGAATCTACTATATGTATACTAAAATATTTCAAGTACATCGGATAGAAAAATTAAATAATTCATTAAAGCTATAACTCATAATTTTACGAAAAATTTTAAAATTTTTTAAAAACCGTGTAAAAATAAAAATTGCTTAATAAAAGTTTACGTAAACAACGTTTAAATATAGAAATAACTCAAACAAGTTTTATTTTTTGTATTGACATTTTTTTCCGAATAACTAAGCTTCATCAATCATATAACAAGTTTATTATGAAACAATATGTTTTTCTATAAGCATACATGTAAATATTTAGTTATTTTTCAATTTTATTTGCAATATTACCAAAACTAGTAAAATTTAAATCTCATATTATTTTTATTTAAAAAGTTATAAAAAAAAAAACAAGAAATAACGACATTACTGCAGGAAACCAAATTTTTTATCAAATTTTATAAATAATAGCCAACTTTTTTTGTAATAAGACAATCCTAAAATCAAAAGAATTACAAGAAAATAATGAATGAAATGTAAAAATTATTTCGTTGTTTTATGAGAGAAGCTCTGAACTTGACCAGATTAGCCTACAAACAACTATATATTTAAATTATTGATTAAAGTTCGATGTAAATATTAAGCGAACGAAAAAATATATGTATAAGTTTATAGTTACTGCATAACACGTATCTACAGACAACGCAAAAAGCACAACAAGAACTCGCTGAATTATCAGGCATGCATACTTGGTATAGGTATATGTTTTCACCAAGGTGTCTTTCACTCGTAAAATCGATTTTAATTTTTAATAATTTTTAAAACGATTTAGCCGATTTCAATCGATTTTAAACGATTTTAAATCGCGTGAAATCACCAAAAATTTTCTCAAAAGTGCAATATTAATCGATTTCAATCGATATTTAAAAAAATCAATTTCACGAGTCAAAAAATCCTTGGTTTTTACACTTATTTAAAAAAAAAGTGATGAAGTATCTCTTTCTGATTTTAAGCCCCCTCCTCCTCTTTCTTCTCTTACTCTGATGAATGTATAACTGCCTTTCTTTCGCCAGTTTGCACGTGATATAAATGAAAGGTGGTGCTTCTTCGAGTTCGTCGGCCTCTTTCAAACGCATCAACGCAATAAAAAAAGGGAAGCACTTGTACACGTGCATGCCATTTCCATTAGTATTGTATACCTGTACTCAGCCCAAGCATCGACAAGTTTTTCGTTATACATATATATAGCACCGGGCTGAATTACATACGATTTATTTTCCACAATTTTGTTTTTTTTACCAATAAATTAATTGAATAAATTTTTTTAATAGTTCCTAAAGCTAGGATTTTAGAAAGCCTCTCAATTTTTTATAAAGAAAATTAAAATTTACAATGTGCTTCCTCCTTTTATATGTGTAACATAAAATAAACAATATAAAAATTAAAAATGAAATATTTTTTCCATTTTTTTTCCTTTATTCAAAAATTTCTTTTATTTTAAATTTGTGATTAAAAATTCTAATTCATGTTAATTTAAACAATTTATAAAATAAAAATTTGCATGTATGTGATTTAAGTAAACTAATTTTTAATTTTAAATTAAAATGAAATAAAAATATTCTTGTTACATATGTTAAAAACAATAAATGTATAAAAACTAAAAAGATATTTAGATAATTTATAAGAATACATTCATTTTGAGAGAATGTTAAAAAATTCGTTGGAATCTTGAAACCTTTTTCAACACTCACAAATGCATTTCAGGATAAGACTTGGGACCTTAGAAAGATAGAGTAGTTGGAATTGAACCCACAACCTGTGGATTATAAAACTTACGCTACAACTACTGAGCTGTAATAAACCCCATAATATTTCTTGCTCCTTTCTTATTTAAATTTTTAACAACTATTCAAATCAGTTAATATTTAATTTTTACGTTCAAAATATCAAGATAATAAATAGTATATCAAAAATATGTACTTGACTATGTGCTTTATTAATAAATTCATTGCAATGATTACACATACATAATAGTTTATTATTTAAACTCTCAAGTATTTTAAAAATAATATTTTATCTAATCTAAAATTTAATTCTAAATTGTTTTTCAACTAATAAAAATGTAGATCTGTTTCATAATATAAATATAAATGACATCAAGTTTTTAACCAAATAAATTAAGCTGACTTTCGCAACGTGGCCCTATTTGACCCTTGCAAAAATAAAAATATAACAATTTTTAATAAGCAAATTTTGTAAATCTCATAGATTAAAATTGTTTGTAAAGTAAAAGCCAAGGGATTTTTCACTCTTGAAATCGAATTTCAAGTGATTTCAAGGCATCTTAAGTGGCTCAGTAATCACCGATTTCAAATCAATTACACTGATTTCACACGTTAAAATTAAAATCGATTTCACGAGTGAAAACCCCCTTGGTAAAAGCATTAGAGATGACGTCTAATATTATTCAGATTTGTTTGAAAGTCATTTTCCATGTTTATTTAATCATGGATCAATTTGTCAATTCTAAATATCTAAATTATAATTTGTACTAAAGAAAGCAGTCAAATAAATAGTACTATTCTAAAAATGTAGTATTTATAAATTATAATAAATTAATCTAAGAAGTTTTAAAATTTTTGTAATTTTCACAGCCAAATAAATTATAAAATAATTAAAATTAAAATAAATCAAGTAATCTATAAATTATTAACAGTTTATAATTTTTTCAATTTCAAAAACAATTATTGAAAGTAAAGCTTTAGCTTTGTACTTAATTATTTAATTTTTATGATCATTTACAATTGTACTTTAATCTACTTTAAAATATTAACTCTTTAGTACATTCTATATTTCTTACCATATCTAATTTTGACGGTCAATAATTATTTGGATGTTTTAAAATGTTATTAAAGATAATTTCTGTAAATATTTCTACAAAAATAGTTTGATAATGTCTATAAGAATAATTTGCATTAAAATTTGTATTCTTTAGTTTACTGTATCTGCTTTGTCTATTTGCATATTTTTAATTTTTTATGTAATTTCAATCCTAACATGTATATTTCATTGAAATTTAAAACTTCTAAATTTTTGTAGAGTATAATGGAACTAAGTGTTTGTAAAACATAAAATCTATAGTTCACACCATTAATTGTATATTCCATCTAATTGAACACTTAATATTTCATTAGTTTTCATCCTCAAAATTATTATCAGAAGAGAATGGATTTAAAATAGAATTTAAAATCAACCTACAAAAATAAGCTATAAACGCATAAAGATCTTCGAGGAAAGAAGAAGCGCTTTTTTGCATTTTCTTTAAAACCGTAGAGACTGTATCCGTATCCATAACGGCCTCCTTGGGTGGTGCACAAAATTTTGCAGTAACATCGCACATTGGATCAGCCAATAGTGACACATACGGCATCAATAGCACAGCGATAAAGGCGCAAAGCGAGGATATCACAAGTAACTTGACGTAGTTGCTGAGGATGTCCGATAAGCCAGCAAGTAACGACGAAGATTTATTCCCATTGAGATACTTCGTCCAGAGGGACGGATCTTTGCCGTGAGCGACGAGGAAATGTATAACTTGTGTCTTTAGACAGTCGGCATTGTACATGTCGGCAAGAGCTAAAACATCGGCAGCATTGTTAATAGTCAGCTTACCACAAAGTGCTTCCTCGCACATAATTTTTAGTCCATCGAGAGAATAAATTTCAGCTGCTGCCAAGAGATCCTTGGCTAACTCTTGAATTCTATCTACTCGTTCAGCATATATAAATCTTAAGACTTCCTGCATGACTCTTTCGTTAATATCACGGATCTCTACAATGTTTTCATGGCGTTCCTTCATATCATGCTTAAACATGGCTAAGAATACTGGGCTTCGGGCAGCTAAAATAGCTTTATGAACTTTAAATTCTCTACAGCCTACAATAATTGAAACGTCACTGAATTCCTCGCTTTCTAAAAGCGCACCAAGGTCATCGGTTTGAGCTCTGGGTTTTCTCAGCTGCTCAGATATGTTTAATCCAAGTATGTTGACTATGCCTCTGCATGCTCTAATTTCACACAATATTGTTAGCGTATCATTTGGTAAAAGACCATTTACAGGATCCATAACAAAATCTCTTCTTATAAAATTGGCTAAGCCAGTAAAACGCTGTGAATCAATTATTTTGACAAATCTGTGACAATATCTTGAACTTTTAACATTAGTCTCCTCTCTTCTGCTATTGATAATGGAAAATTTGCACTTAGCTTCAATGCTGGGTGCATCACAGGACTTGAGATACAGGTACAGAGCAATGTTACCATAATCTGAAGCATAATAGTTACCGTTAGGATACAAGCGCAGATGCCACTTTATCTTGTTGTTGGCTCCAGTCGAGAAAACAGGTGAATCCATGTAGGCTCCTGGTGTATTATTCCAAAAGAAACTAAAATTGCTTATGGTCCACATGTATTTGAACTTGATAATCTCCATTCGAGTGGTGTCCCATTTATCAGGGATAGGAGATTTGGGAATGCAAATTTCATCCATGGTACTGAAACGTCATTTTCAGACTTTGAAAACAATTATTAACAACAATAAATGAGTTAATTGAATTAAATTTAATTTGCTTACCTATATTGTAGGAATGTATTCAAGCAAAGTAACAATTACTATATTTTACGCAAATTTTCATTATGTATTTGTTTGTTAACCTAGTTAGGTTATACTCTCTGATTGCTTGCATTGCAAATGCATTGACCGCTGAACACATTTTCTTTATAAACTTACAAATTATAATTACTTTTGTACTACATCTTTCTTATTGATTGCGATAAAATTGTACTGTAAACTATGATAAACAAAGCCTCCATTATTCAGCTAACTCTCTCAGCTGACGACGATTCCTCCAGAGCTTTTACAAGGCCATCAGACTATCAGAGCTTTTTCTTGAGGCCACCTCGAGCGAAGTTCATGCTCCACGAGGGAGATGTCGTTAGCGGTAAAAAATAAAACCGCTTTTACCGCGCAAGACAAAACGTTTTAAGAAGCGTACCTATTTAAAAAAAAATTCTCAATTATCATAAACGAAAAATAACCATCATAAAGATTTCTGAAGTATATAAAATTTTTATTATTACAGTTGTCAAGAGCATAATAATGTGCGATAAAAATAATTATTAAGCTTGAATCGTCGGCTTGGGGCAAGAATATTCCTTTGATTTTTCTGGGCAAGAAGGTTCTACAGAATTTTATGGGGAAAGACAGTTCCATTTCGAAATTAAAGGAAAGATAGATTCAGAAAATTTTTTATCTGAAATGGCACTTTTTTGCCCCATGGACTATTGGATCAAAAAGTAAACTCGAAAATTGTTTTTTTTTTTCAAGCAAAATATTATATTACGTACCTAGAAAACAAGACTAGATTACCAGGATATTTTACCCGAAGCGAAACCGAGAACCGGGAAAGCTGGTGATCTGAGCTTTCTTAACTTATTGTTCCCAAGGTGCGTATACTATAGATTTTTCATCATCTCCCAATCAGGAAGTGCGGTTGAAATTAGCACAGCTGATCGGGAGTGATGAAAAAGTTATTTATTAATATATTGATCTATATAATATACTGTCATTCACACGTCTTTGAAGTTTCACTTCTGTCGGGGGTCCCCGAGACCCACACTCGGTTCCTGACCGATAAATAATGGCCTTATTATTGATCTAAAAGCAGGAACTACTAAACTTTGCAATGACCTTCAAACCCCACCAACTGGAGAAATAATAATGTTTGAACTTTAATATTATGCAGTTTGGAAATGATTATAATCCTTAATGTATCTGTAATGGAGCCTAAATTGCAAAATTTTGCAAAAACATTCACGAATATGTTTATTTTTTATATGATGCACTCAAACAAAAAATTGTTAAGAATAAAAAATGTTTTATAAATTGCCCAAAGAATACACCCAATTTTTTTAAAAAATTTTTTTGAGCAATTTTTCTCTTTTTTGCAATAATAAATTTTTAAAAAGCTCCTAAGTAATTTATAACTAATATGTGTGCAAAATTTCAAGTCTCTATCTCTATTCCTTCAAAAGTTATCGCATGCCAAAATATAAGGTCGCTATTATTACGCGTTATTTTTTAAACTTAATCTTCATACAGCTATTGTCCCATTCAATTAACAGATAGAATGGAAATTTCTTATGATTTTTTTTCTTTTTTAATGAGCAAATAAAAATTCAAGTGATATATGCTTCGTTTTGAAGAACATATTTTTGAAGTAATTAGTTTTGAATAAAAAATATCACATCAATAATTCAACAATATAGATTGTCAACGGGCATTTGTTATTCATGTAATTTTATTTTTTCAGTCAATGGAAATTTACTCACACAAAATTTGAAAACAAGATTCTTTGAATTTATATATTTTCGATTTCTTTTAAATTGAACAAAGTTAAAAAATTAATCAATTTTGATCTTATTAAAATGTTTATCTAGCATTTCATACAAAAACAATCATATCAGACGTCTTTTTCTCATTATAAATATTTATAAATTTTTACACATTATATATCGGTGCCTCGGAAGAAGAAGGGCACAATTTAGGAGCCCGAATGAAGAAGGGCACAACTCAGAACGCTCGTATAAAAAGATTAAATATAGCTGCTTGATTTTTATTGCTTTTTGACTGATATTATTGATAGAAATTTTTGGTTCTTTTTTTAAAGTCTTGATAAAGTGTTTACTGTATTATATTAGACGTATATTAAAGTCAGTTTAAACAAAGTTTGTTATTTAAATTAAATGTTAAGTATCTTAGGCCGAGTTGTGCCCTTCTTTATTCGGGCTCCCGAGTTGTGCCCGTCTTCATTCTTTAGCGCTGAGTTGTGCCCTTTTTGTTCCGAGGGACCGATATATTAACATTTTTTTTTCTTATGAGTCAATATATTATAAAATATTATTAAAAAAAAAAAAAAAGAAAAAATACATTCTTGTTTTTAAATAAATTGCCTCATATTCATTAAATGATTGCACCAAATAAAAGAGTCAATAATGGTACTTATGTTTAAACAATAATAAAGTAATCAATCATCCAATCTCTAAATTATCCAACATTATTTCCTCTTTGCCCTCCTTGTCCCTGTCCTCTTCTTTGTACTCCTTGTCCTCCTCCTTGCACTCCACTTTGTACACGTGGCACTTGTAGATATTGCATTATCACTTGTCTCAAGTAAATATGCAGATTTTGAGTTGGACGTAAAAGAACATGTCGATTTTCTAAAATTTGTTGTGGCGTTAATATTCTTACGGCATTTGAAGGTATTATTTGGCTTATGACACTTCCTAATTGCAATCGAAGTCGAGCTATTTCATTTTGTACTGGTGCAGGTAGATCTGGTAAGTGAGGATGAATGTAACGGAAAAAAGCTACTGTTTCATCTGTTACTTGTCCTAGAGGAAGGAGATCCAGTAAGTACATTTCAGATACAACTTTTGGAGACACGTTATCATTTTTGCTACTTGCTAAAAAATATGTATGTTAGAATTAATAATTAATTATTAATTTTTTAATAACTTATACATTTTTTTTTTTAACAGAAAGAAATGCATTTCATACCTCTTACACCAACAGAAGATACGATTAAAACTAACAAAATATCAAGGAATAACATTTTTAGAAACATTACTTATATGCTTATTATTAAAAGTGTACACAAAAGTCAAATCATTCCGTTAGCAACTGAGTTCAACTTTTTAACTTTACATTTATAAAAATTTTATATATTTAATATAACAGCATAAAAATTGTCTCAAGAACCGCAATGTCAACTTTAAAATATAGGCTAATCATAATGAATAAAAATTATTAATTCATTCAAACAAAATTTGAATCGATTAATAATGATAATTACCTACATAAAACATAATACTATATCTACGTGAAACAAGTGTACATTTGTATATCAATGCCATTAAATGATAAACGTTTGAAAATTTAAATAATAAAGTTTAATTCTTTTATCAATTGTGAATTAGAATAAAAATTGTTCAAAAAAGTTAGTTTTTAATTTTAGTTATATTACTTGAATATACTTGGATTTTTTATAATATAAAGAGATAGATTTTTCATTTTTATATTTTCTCATATAATTTTTTTATAAATATATGTTAATTAATTATACTTTAAATTAAAATCTATATATTTTTTCATATGACTCTTTAAATATTAAACAAAAAAAAAAGAAGCAACATTTTATCATGATACATTTTTGTTACTCCATTAATAAATATTATATTTTATACGACGCAAATAATATATGGCTCATTTTGATAAAACTTGTAAATTTGGTATCCTAGCCTACTGTTAAAACTTTACAAATAATAATTAAATTTTGGAAAAAAATTGTTCGGGTGTAGTAACTTGATATTTAAAAGGTCTGTACATTACATTTCGGACCTTATTAATCAATGGTGTTGTTATAGGAAATAAAAAAGGACGAATAAGTTACAGGAGTGACATATGTCCTCAGTCGAATTTTTCTACTTTGACAGCTGTGTACAGAATCAATAATTTAATCTTTTTCTTTCTCAAAATTTAACAGTAGACTTGTATAAACGTAAATTCAACTTTTTTCTATACTGTTTAATGAAAAAAATTGAAAATTAATATTTTTTTTCACAAGTTTTACATCTGTTCTCAAGATTTGTCAAATTTCTGGCCTCCCGCCTAAAGTGCACCCTACCAGCAATATACTTACTTTTTTTGGATTATCATACAAGGGTTTTTTGTTCTGAATGAGTTGCACATTTTGATCAGCTTTACCGAGATTTAATTAATCAAAACACCAAAAGTTGCCATCAGTTGAATGATCATCAAAATTTTTTGTTGCCTAAAATTTTGTTGTCATTCATCAACATAAGCAAAGTTTTTTAAGATTGAGCCATATACATATTTATTATAAATTTAATATTAAATCTCAATGAATTTATCACTTAAACATCCACAACAACCCTATACGATTTGACTTTCTATAAGTTGTATATACAAAAAAATGTTTTTCATCATAGCAACCGTAACTGAATATATCGAAACAGTCGAAAGACACACAGTAATATATCATCGCTAGTGTAGTAAGTAAGAAAGAAAAGAAAGGTACTTATAAGAAAGGCTCATTATGTACCATCTTGCATAATGAATATACCATAACGCGCGTGACAATTGTGATGACACCTGGTACATAAAACCACCCCGTTATGTACAGTTAATTCATTTCCTGGTATACATAGTAAATATAATAACTGTGTAATTTACACCGAAAGGGATGATAAAACCCACAACGAAATATCGCATTCAGTTGTAGATCTACACACCTTTAGGTACAATATTCCTATATACACAAAATAATGCAACCTCTCGGTGAATCTATCGCAATGTTCAGTATCGCGGGTCTCTGGCCTCCAATAACTTGCACCAAAAACGAACTAGCAAATTTTGCCTATCGTCTCTATACCCTAATCTCGCTATTTCTCGTTTACACCCTTACGCTTTCGGAGCTTATTGGCGCTATTTTGTTAACGCGTAGTCTTGAAGATTTTACCGATATCTCGTTTTTACTTCTATCAACTATGAGTGTCTGTTGCAAGGCTGGAAGTATGCTAGTTCGACGTGATAAAATTGCTGGATTGATTGAGATGCTTCAGTTACGCGAGTATAAGGCTCGGAATTCTAGAGAGTTTAGGACACTTGATAAGTTTAATCGTATTATCAGGTTTGTTATTTTATATCTACCTATACTATACTTTATTATTTTGTGTATGTGTATTTAGTGTTAGGAGAGTGGGAGTGTACCCCTATATAATCAAAATTTCAAGCTACTTTTAACTTAAAAAATTCGAATCGAAATATCGAGCCGATCCGAATAGATCGAAAAACTTATTGGCTCGTCCACAAATACTCGATTAAGCAAGTAGGTAGGGGAGAGCGGGGCTGAACTGTACGGGGGTTGAACTGGTCGACGCGATTTTTTTTTATGTTAATCAGTTTAATTTGTTTATTGAACATAGTAGACCTAATTGTACTATCACCCTCGAGTTTTTGTACTAGAAATCAACGGATTCTACTGCAAAACAAAATTTTAAAACGGAAACATCGATTTTTCAACTTTTTTCGCTAATTTTTTTACCTTGCAAAAGCAGCG
>JAPYZE010009567.1:0-11142 GCA_030522805.1 Leptomastidea abnormis
TCATGTTTTTTACAGTTTTTTCCGTTCCTAATTATTCGATTAATTTGCTTAAGAGCTCATTTTGATAGATTTTTTAATTATCTACAATTCGTCTATTTATACCATTGAGATTGCTTCAATATATTTCAAGCTATTCACGAAAACCAACCTGATTTTTTGGTGAAAAACGCTTATAAAAAATTAATAAATAATATTTTTTAGTGGCAAACACGTTAAAATTTAACTTTAAACCCTTATTAATATGTTGGCATAGTTGGTTTTCTAATAGTATTTTTGTCACAGAGAAACCCTTTATTGCTTGGCCTATGTGTGTATATGTGTGTGTGTGTATGTGTGTGTGTATGTGTGTGTATGAGTGTGTATGTACGTGACGATTTTACGTGACGCGATAACTTTCGAAGGAATCAAGATATCGACTTGAAATTTTTCACACATATTTAATATATTTTACTTAAGTGCTGATTAAATTTTGGGAATGATCAGACCTTATTAAGGGTGTTTTTCATGAAAAATGGATGTTTTTATAAGGCAAAAAAACCGAATTTTCTAATATTAAGATTAAATTTAGATGTTTTAAAGTTTATTTGGTGTTTTTTGGATAATTATTATGTCATTTATATTTAAGTATTGATTTATATCTATTAAGGTTGTAAAAGACCCTTATTACAGTGTTTTTTTACAAATTTTGATTTTTTGAGTTTGATATCGTTTTTATGGTTTTCTGGGTTATTCTCTACATCTATTATATTAAAATTAATTAATTTCGTTAACTGGACCTTATATAGGATGTTTTTGATAAAAAAATACCTTATTTAAGTGCTTTTTTTACAAATTTTGAATTTTTGAGTTTGATATCGTTTTCATGGTTTTCTGGGTTATTCTTTACATATATTAGATCTCCCTAAAAACCAACCTTTCTAAAAAAAGGTATAAAATGTACGGCAAGTTTGATAAGATCCAAGTACTTTTATACTAAAACTTCTTTTTTATAAATCAGTATAAACGGTAAAACTCATTTAAAAAATTAATTTTTAAATTATACAAGTAATGAGATCAATAAAAAATGGTCAATTTTATTTCATGATTAATTTAATTTTTTTTAAATTTACGATATTGTTTCAAATTAATAAGATTATTCAATTATATTTATATTAATAATTAGATTGATTGTTAACTATTTATGGTTTTTACTTTTATCTATCTATCTATCTCTATCTACGATACAACGTACGTTTATTTCAAAGTTTTATATTACAGTTGTAAATTCAAACCGATGCGTTGTGCGATCGCGCAATATGTATATATATATATATATATATATATATATATATATATATATATATGCTATGTGCGGCGAAGAAGAGAAACGGAGAGAGGAGCCAAAGATAGGCCTCTTCATATACGTTATAAGCAAACGTTTCAATTATGAATATCTTTATATTATCATATCTTTTTTGTTATAAGAGTTTTATGCCTGATATTTTATAACCTGCTAGAATATAAATATTAGAAAATGCCTGTAAAATCATGAAGCCATCAGAACGATATATCATGCGCTATAATTAAAAAGTGACTAAGTTGATTTTTTTTTTTGTAATAGTAGTTTGTGTCTCTTTTCAGAGTTCACGTGACAAGCGGTGCGGCGGCACGAGCAGGCGAGCTCGTCGAGCTTAGAGCAGCGGAGCGAGCCAGCAGTCCAGTCTGGAGTGCCAACGGGTTTGGTCGTTTTTACTTAGCCATCCCGTTGACTTGGGCTGACTCGTTCCCCTGATCTCTAAGGTCTCGACAACCGATACACATTGTACATAGTCTATCTGCCTTTGTGGCTAACATCTATTTACTGAATAATAACGAGCCTTTAGCTTAATTGAAATACAATCAACAACTTTGATTTCTTTTTGTTTTTATGTAGTTGTGTTGTCGAGATAGACCAATCGATCCACCTCGTGAGTTGGCCACGGTATTGCGTCCGGTGGTTAATGGAGAGGTTCCCTTTCCTCATAAAAAACTCTTAAGTATACGGTGGCACTGACAAGGGGAGGTTCAGGTCTTCGAGTCCTGGAATGGGCTCAAACTTAGGGGAAAAGTTGCTTGTTATTAAAATAAAAAAAGTGTCAAGGGATTTCGTCCAATGGGTCTTCCTTTTTGAATTATAGGGTTTTATACGTTTAATATTATTTTTCTTTTTCATGCTTCTTTTAAATATAGCTTAAACTATTTTTGTAATAGCTGAATCTTTAAAATATAATGTGATAGCTGAGAAAATTACCTTTAATTTGATATGTTATACATTAATAAAATATTAACTGAATTAAAAGTAACAGCAAATCAAAGATTATGATTACTTTATACCTGGTTTTATACCGACGTCTAAAACTATTTATAAAATTATCATTATATTTGAATTGCTGTAACTTTTGATTCAGTTAATATTTTATTAATGTATAACATATCAAATTAAAGGTAATTTTCTCAGCTATTACATTATATTTTCAAGATTTAGCTATTACAAAAATAGTTAAAGCTATACTCAAAAGAAGCATTAAAGAGAAAAATAATATTAAACATATAAAACCCTGTAATTCGAAAAGGAAGGCCCATTGGACAAAATCCCTTGACACTTTTTTCATTTTAATAACAAGTAACTTTTTCCCCAAGTTTGAGCCCATTCTAGGACCCGAAGACCTAAACCTCCCCTTGTGAGTCCGTCCGTATACGGAAGGTCTCCCTTCTCTCTATTTTACTTGCACTTTATTTTTGTGGGCCCGAACACAATACACTGTGTACCTATAACCTGAGGATAGGCAGTGCTGAAAAAGCATGCTAGGCAATATTCTTGTGTGAATAAGTAACATTAAATAAATTATCGCGTAAAAACGCTTTTTTCTTTATTGTATGTTCGTTAGTGCATTTATATAACTTAAATTTACATTATTATTAATATTATTATATTTTTATTTCTTATTTTAAGAACGTTCCTCCCGCTCATTCACGTATCAACACTTTTACAAAGGGGTTCCACGGGGGATCCGATACCTATTGGGAAAAATTTTTGTGATGCTACTGACGCTATTGCTTTCCTATACTTAACCCTGCATATACGTATATACTAATACGACCGTTTTACTAGTAGCGCATGCACAGACATTGCCAAATTGCTACTTAGACCAAGAAGTAGCAATCTTTATTTCAAGTTTTCTCAAAAACCACATAGGCAATAATTTTCTTTTTTTGCCAATATTTCAGAAGTAACCTTAACTATCTTACATTAGTTTTTCAGCAAAATTGTACGACCCGTTTTTTAGTAATCCATCAAAATATCGCGTTTTTTTACTGCTCACCTATGCTTTACGTGTTAAATAATGCAACTTTGAAGCTCTGAATCTTCAAAACGGCATGGGCAATTTTCTTTAAAATTGACACACATAAAGAACATAAAAGTAAACGTGTGTGCCAAATTTCAAGACATTTGTACGAAAATCGTTTTTGGGAGGAACGTCCTTAATATCAAAGCCTACGAACGTCACAATATATCTAAAATATATTGCCAAAAATATATTACTCTTTTTGAAATAATGAGTGACAGTTAGCGTAAAACAATTTATAACCTCCAAATTTTTGTAAGATCAATATTTAACCGAAAAAAGGTATTTTTAAAAAAATCCGAAAAGATTAGTAATGATGCATTTTTATGAAAAATTAATGAAAAAACTTTTTTAATAGAGATTTTTCCTACCTTAATAAAAACAACTACGGAAAAAGGTCAAGATGCGGTTTTTCTTGATATTAGGTTAGTTCCACCACTTTTAAAAATCTAAAAAAATCTCAAATGAATTTTTTAATTATTAAAAAGGAAAAAAATGAAAATTTTGCCTGCACTTAATAAGAAATAAAAAATACAGTAATTAGAAATTTTTCCAAATCTTGTTAGATTAGAATTATTGAAGCAAGGTAGCTTAAAATATTTATATGCATGAAAAATGTTTTAAATTATATTTAAACTTTTTTTTTGAATCGTTAAAATCAAAGCAGATAAATTTAAAAAGATAAAAACTAAGAAATTTCAGAAAAATTGTGTTAGCATGCATGCCCTGTTCTGGATTGGTATAATTATAAATAGTTTTTAAACTCATATTATATTCGAAAGTTTGACATGCAAGTCAAAAAATGAAGAAAAATTCTTATACAAAAGTTAAAACAAAAGCTAAACCTTGTATGCTTTATTTATAATAATATAATTTTGTATTATCGCACTAGGCCCAAAAAAAGGTATCAATAAATATTTTTATTAGAAAATTATTAATAATACAACTTGACATGCATATGAATTTAATTGATTTCACTACTTATTTATTACACAATTTTCTTTTTTTTTTTTTAAATATTTTTTACATATAAAATCCGCTTTCCAGTGCCATTCATAAAATAAAAGCTTGGATCGGTTCTTACAAATCATAATCATAAAAATAACTGAAAATTGATTTGTTAATAAGGTTTTCTGAAAGAAGAGGAATTTTTTAACAAAAAAGTAATTTTGAAATTTTTTGCTGAAATGCATCCTTCTATGATAAAATTGAGCTTGAAAAAAAAAGTGAAAAATTGACTCAATTTCAAACATTAACACTGCAATAATTTTGAACGTAAGGCTCCAAAAAGTCTAAAAAAAATGTTGTGTAGGTTGTTAACACCCTAGAATACAATGCACAATTAAAAACAGGGTTTTAAAAATTTAGTGTACTTCTTTGACAGAGAATCACCCATATATTAACACATATTACGTAAAAGAAGAATTTTAGATAAAAAACATGATATGTGTTTTTATACTGTTTTGTCCGTAACATTTTTTTTAAGATATGTAGAAGATTCATGCAAAAAAAATTAAAGTGTTACTTATTCACTTTTATTTCTTTTCTGAAGCAATAAAAAATATCAATTAGAACCAAAGTTACAGGGTGACAAAGTATGAATAAAATTAAAAAATTTGTAATAATTAACGTTTTTTATTCATACTTTACAATCGCATATCTTTGGTTCTAAACAATGTTTTTAATCGCTTAAAACAAATTGTAACTAATTTTAAGCACTTTAATATCTTTTTTAAATCGTTTTTCTATCTCACTTAGAAACAAAGTTATGAGTGAAATAGTGAGAAATTAGCTATGTTCTTAATTTTAACATGGAGTTAAATGGGAAAAGTAAGGTAATCCTAAGAAAGTGTAGCACATCGTAAAGATCACGTTACACCTATGTTTTTTGTTAAGTATATGACTTAACAAAGAAAATGCATCCTTAATTAGGAACGTACCTCGAAATTAAAAATTTTTATTTTTTGAACCATAAAACTACCTCTTTTTTGTGGAATTACTTATGTATATTTGATAAATGCAATTTTTATGATATTTATGAAGATGATAAGTCTCATAATTAAAATCATTTCTTATATGCAATAATCTGCATAATTTTATTAAAAGTAATCTGCGATTCAATAAATTTATGTTTTCAATATATTAATTTCGACTCACCTCTCTTTCAATGGATGCAAATATTATGCCTAAGCTTGGCATGGCTCTTAGAATAGCTACGAGAGATTGTATGGTATTACTGTAGACAACTGGTCGGTATTGTTTAAAATCTTCTGGTGTAAATCCACTTTCATGAATTATTCTAAAAAATTTACAATTAACTGTTTAACTTTTTTTTTAATTTGTTATATTTACTTTAAAACTGAAGATTATAGTTAGTTATTATTTAATAATAATAATAATAATAATAATAATAATAATAATAATAATAATAATAATAATAATAATAATAATAATAATAATAATAATAATAATAATAATAAATAATAATAATAATAATAATAATAATAATAATAATAATAATAATAATAATAATAATAATAATAATAATAATGATAATAATGATAATAATAATAATAATGATAATAATAATAATAATAATAATAATAATAATAATAATAATCCTCCACCAGGGGCTGCTGGCTTTGAAGTAGTGTGGAGGCTCAACAAGGGGTTGGCGCTCTATAGGGCACTACCTGCATGCATGATATGTGCAGGCATCTATAAACGGGTATCCGAAGTGACTGAGAAGAATGATTAAAGGGATGCTCTTTACAGCATCCCGGGTAGTATCCTCTCCTTGGCCGAATCCAAGGTAGAGCAGACGGTTCTCTCGTTCCAACGGGCGGCATGAGATACCCCTAGTATTCCAGCACACATAAAAGGCAAGCTTCCTTTTACTTTGATTAAAAAATGCTTACATATTTTAAAAAATTTTTTTAAACATCTACATTGGATTTTTCATTTTTTACCAAAAAATTTCACTTTTTTAAGGGTTGAAGAAGGGGGTTTAAAAACTGAAAATATTGATTTGCTGTATACTGTCTTTAAATTCATCACTTAAGATATCTGTACTTTCTTAATTTTTAAACGTAAGGTTTCCTTAATGTAGATTTTTGTGCTTTTTGATAGTTTTTTGATATACTATGAGACGTCCGCTAATACTTTCCATGCCGCCCGGGGTTCGCCTAGTTGCGTATGCAAATGGCGTAGTCGTGGTTATCACAGCAAGTGACACTCATCTTGCATAGCAAAAACTGGCTCAGGCTCTAAAGACGATTGTAAACTGGTTACGAAAGCATGGACTAAAAACTGGTGGTAAGTAAAAAAGAGCTCCTCCTTCTTGTAAGGAAAAGGATAGACACGGTGATACCGGTGACGATAGGCTAGACCTGGATGTGAAACAGAATCAATGCAGACTATTTTGAGATTAACCTCGATACGAAGCTGACCTTCTGGCCCCACATCGCAAGTGTCAAAGAAAAAGCGACGGTAACAACTGCTGCCTAGAGCCGCCTTATGGACACCATAGGTCCGAGACCAAGCATACGAAGGTAACTTATGACGCGGACCCACTTGATGCTTCTTTACGGAGCCAAAATGTGGAAAGGCGCGATGGAGGTACAAAAGTACCGAATGGCCATGGTAGCCGTACAAGCAAAGAGGGCCTTTCGCATCGCGTGCGCGTACCAGACAGTGAGGCGTTAGCCGTGCTAGTTATTACCAGCACTATCCTTGTCGATCTCCTGGCTCTTAAACGTAGAGAGATCCACACTCGTAGACTAAAAGTAGGAAGAAAGAAAAAGAGAGAGAGCTGCTACAGACGCGTGGACTGCAGCAATGACAAGCTGGCAACATCAGTGGACAATGTACAAAAATTGACTTCGGACAAAAAAACTGATAAATAATGTATGCCCACGGAAGGAGAAAAGTTCAGGTGAGGTGAATTTCTACCTTATCCAGTTTCTCTCTGGACATGGATACTTCGTCAGTATCTCAACTGCATGGGAAGATAAGATTTCCAGGTTGTCGATACTATGGAGCAGAAAGAAACAACGCGAAGTACACGTTTTTCATTTGTCCTCGCTTGACAGTTGATAGGAAAGAGATCGGGACTTTGTTAGGTGTTCCTCTGATCCCAGACAACGTGGACGCCTCCGTGCGGCAGAACAAGGAAAACTGGGACTCCACTAAGTGGTTCGTATCAAGGATCCTAAAAGCCAGGAAGGCTGACACGCTCAACAATCTCATTACCCGTAAAACCAACTGGAATGCCATTAATAATCACACGAGGGTTGAGTTTGAAATCTGGTTTAACCTCGAGGCCGGTGTCAAGCCTGCTACAAGCAAGATTATCTATGTTGTCCAAGTCACCTTCCAATAGAACTGTGCTTTGAGGACCCATATGCGACCACACATATCACAACGTACATCTTATTTTTATCATTATTGTTATATCTTTTATTAAGTTTGCATTATTAAATTTTATTCCTTTTCATTAGATTCCGTGGTTATCATTTTTAGACTCACGAATTGTCCGCCTTGTTATCCTACAAAAGTAGAATTATCCAAATCGCACCGTGAATACCGCAAGCCTCCGCGGGCTTGCGAATAGACAAAAGCATGCAGAACTGAGCAGCAGGCAAACGCTCAGAAAAACAGATACGCGTCTGAGGTCGTAGTTACTTCGGTAAATGACTACAGAAGTGAGCAGAGGATTCGCTGCCCACGTTGTGATATGTCAGGTCAGCATAGAACGTGATTGTCTGAGCACCCACGCTAACGTCGTGGAGACAAGCACAGCTTCTCCAAAGGAAAACCTGTAGGTAGGTTGAGTATAATTGAAGTAGGAGTCGAGTGCTGCTGGGGAAGCTGCACTGACATACAAATGCCAGTATCCGCACTATCACAACTGGCGCTCTTAAGTAGAATTCGGTCTGCAAAGCATTGAGTTAAAATCCGTTAAACGTGAAAAAATTTTTAGGTGGATGATTTTGAGATCGGGATTTTGATTTATTTTATTTGAGTGGCAATCCAGTTAGCAACAGTGAAAAAGTATTTTTGAATATTCGCAAATAATATTCGAGACAATATTTATATAGTAAATAAAGGGGGAGAACTTTGTTCACGAGAATCGGAGCAAGCCATGCTCCGATATAGGAAGTGTTAGCGAGTGAATAGTATATAAGTTCACTGTATATGTAAAGCAAAAATAATATTTCTCGGCGAAATGATATTTTTCCAGAGAATATAAGAGATAGAAAAGCCGTTGTTTATATCTCGGACAGTGCGCGTTAGGGCTTTTGTGCCAAGACAATTGCCTTTTAAATTTTTGAATTTTAAATTTCATTTTTCGTCAGATTTTTCCTGATATATGTGATAACACCGCCACACAAAAAAAATGGTCTGTTCAAAATACTAGACCCATCGACCCTTATGTATTTTGACGCGCTGAATCCGAATCCGAGGTTAGATTTTCTTGAACACCCCAAATTTTTTTTTTGAAATCGCGAAAAACCGTGAAAAACCTTAAAAAATCAAATTTAAGAGTATAGGTATTGTAAATTATTCTCTTATGAGTGTGAGATACACAATATTCATGTATTTTAACACGCTGAATCCGAATTTAAGGTTAGTATTGCTTAAACACCTCCAAAAATTTTTTAAATCGCGAAAAACCGCAAAAGACTGTGAAAAATCGAATTAAAGAGCATAGGTATTGTAGAATATTCTCTTATAAGTGTAAAATACATGATTTTAATGTATTTGAACGTGATAAATTCGAGTTCAAGGTTTATTTCACCTGTATGCTCTTTGCATTGAGAGAAAATGGTTAAAAACTTACAAAATCGCTAGAAAATTCTGCAAATTCGTGTTTAAGCATGTTCATCAGAAACAAAAGATTTCTTTATATGTGTATTATACATTTCTTGCGTAGTTAGACTTGCAGAATCTGAATTCAGCCTTTCATTTATCCGTTCGTCCTAAAAACTTTTGAAAAATGTTGAAGACTTGCAAAAAGATTGCATTTTGTATATAATAGAAAGATAAAAAAAGTGTAGGGAGAGACAAAAATCGTACATATCACCATATAGCGGTAAAAAAGGAACTAAAAAAACTAAAAAAAGACAACAAGCAATAAGACCATCAAACATTTTTAGCCGCAAGGAGAACTGTTTGATTGTTTTTTGCTTGTTTTTTTATTTTTTTTTAATTTTTACGATTTTTAAGCAACTTTTTAAAGTTTTTACCATTTTTTGAAAGTTTTTAAGACGTACGGTTAAATAAAAGGCTAAATTTAGATTCAGCAAGTCCAACTTACACAAGAAAGGTATAATACACGTTTGAAAAAATCTTTTGTTTCTGATAAACACGCTTTTCTTATCAGCACGAGTTTTTAGCGATTTTGTAAGTTTTTAATTATTTTCTCTTAATATAAAGAGCATACTAGTTAAATAAATCTCAAATTCGAATTCAGCGTGTCAGTATTCATAAATATCATATATTTCACACTTATAAGACAATAATTAACAATACCTATACTCTTAAATTTCATTTCTCAAAATTTTTCGCGGTTTTTCGCTATTTCGAAAAATTTTTGGGGTTGTTCAAGCAGTACTAACCTCGAATTCGGGTTCAGCGCATTAAAATACATAAAGAGGTGGGTGGGCACTTTTTCCAAAAAAATTTTCCCGAGAAATTTTTTTTCTACAATTTTATTTTTCCAATAATTTTTTTCCAAATTTTTTTTTTCCAATCTTATTATTTTTTCCAAACATAATTTTTTCCAAATATTTATTTCGAAAAACTTTTTTTATTTTGATTTTTGTTTGAACCACATATAATATGCAACTTATTTCTGCACATATAACAGATGACAGTTTGTTTTTGCATTTTATGGCTCATTTTTCTAGTTACGTGAAACATTTGTCATGCGCGAGTCAGATAAATTCCAGTTTATGTGAAAAATTTTAAATCCGTTTTTATTCCATTTTATAAAAAAGCTTTTAAATGGCTTCAATTCCGAACATCAAATTAATACCATCATGGAAATCGATGCTTCTTTACGTATACGGTTATTTATATTACAAACATTCGGGCCAAATTGGACAAGGCAGAGCATACTGAAGATGCAGAATGGTAGGCGAATGCGGCGCTCGGCTTGTTACTGTTGTTATAGCCCTATTTTATGGAACCAATATGATGCCGTAATTGCACGAACAGCACGCACAAACAATATTTCGGAGGAGTGGCACAACCGTCTGCAAGTTGTAATTGAAAAAAATCACCCCAGTTTTTATGCTTTCTTGGTAGAATTGAAAAAAGAACAAGGTGATACGGAAATAATGATTCGACAAATTCAAGTTGGTCAAAAGGTGAAGGAGAGCATAGAAGCAAAACAAAAAACCGCTGCTAACTGCATTAGCAGAATGCTTTCTCAAAGAATTCTGAAAAACAAAATTAGTAATATTTAAAATCTCAAAGAGCAACCCAGAAAATCTTAGCAACAACATAAAAATCAAAAATAGAAATTTTTTCAAAAAACACTTAAATAAGGTATTATTTGATCGAAAACACCCTTAACAAGGTCTAACTGATGGAATTTTATAATTTTGATGCAATATTTGTAAAGAGCAAGCCAGAAAACCATAAAAACGATATCAAACTGGAAAAAAAAAAATTTTTTCAAAAAACACTCAAATAAGGGGTACTATTTGATCAAAAACACCCTTAACAAGGTCAAACTAATGGAATTTTATAATTTTGATGCAATATTTGT
>JAPYZE010009577.1:0-11766 GCA_030522805.1 Leptomastidea abnormis
TGCAATACCATGATATTTTTTAATTTTTTGTTTTTAGTAATTATCGTATAATATTTTAAAAAATAAATTCTATATTTTGAAACAACCATACCAAAGAGGCGCTTAAAAACATATGGGACAGTGGTTCCGGAATTTTTAACGATAAAATTATGCGCTGAGTAACACTTTTAAATCAATGTATAAATAGTGTCCATTCAAGAGCTAATGGGTTGGGTAAATATAATTACCGATTTAATGTTTATTATAGGCCTTGCAATATAAATTTTTTTTTAGCGACTTGGCAACATGTATTACAAAAAATATAAATATCTCATGTATTACAAAAAATATATTTTATGTGCTACAACTTGTGTAGCTGGTAAGTATGCAGACTAATATGACTGGCGACATCGATTTTATAAAAATTTTTCTCACTTATTCCTTTGTATTTCTAAATATAATAATTTTTAAGTATTGAACTTTTTTGTACACCTTCTATTATGTAATCTTTAGTAAATAGGGGAAGATGGGGTATTTTGAGAAAAGTAGTTTTGTTTTGGCTGTAACTTTTTTGTTTTTTAATATTTTTTTTGCGGACAAACAAGCTTTAATCTACCAGCACGAGTTATTTTATGTGGTTTGGTAAAGATTTTACCAGTTTTACAAAAAATGGGCTATTGTTGGACGTCACTTGCTTGTAGTATTTTTGAAAAAGTAATAAAAGATCATCATTTACGGGCTTTTTTTCTTTAACAAGGCTCTCTACATAACAGTTATTATATATTCCTAACCTGCTTCACCAAGGAGGGCATGACTGTGCATTTAAACACGCTATTTGTGCATTTGACACTGCTGTGGTGGACGTCACAGGACTCAATCATCCCATCTGGCTGTCAGATGCACCAGTAGTGGACGAAACTCTGCTTCTCGTCTTCCAATATTTTCAAAATATTTATTTGAAAGTTGAGGAGGAGGAGGAGGAGAAGAAAAAATAATTATGTTTAAGATTTATATATTTTTAAAAAAAATAAATAAAACAAATTTTATTTTAAGAAGTTTTTTTATTTTATACACACATATAATGATTTTACAATTATGGTTATATAATAATACATACAATTTATACATTAATGTACATTTATTACATCTAGTAAAAATCGTCGGGGAGATGGTTATGAATTGGACAGCTTATGAGTCTGGGATCGGGTAGTTTTTTACATATCTACTATTAGCCGAATTGTATACCCCGTACACGCTCCCCGGCAAATATGTCTAATATTTTCGACACCGGTTTATCAGCGTAGATTAACGTACGCTCGTGCCGTTCGATTTTTAAATCGCGTTGACATCTAAACCCACGATTATTCTTATTACACTTATCGCTCATGATGTTGCAATTTCTACACACCCGTGTTTTAAAAGTATTCCATAACACCACAGAAACAAGAATGTATGTCTGTTTTTCCAACAATCCACGAGCAAACAGCAAAAGACTGTTGACCTCGTCGGGAAAGTGATGTCCATACTCGCTTGCCTGCTTCAGTGCGGCTAACAGTGCGGCTAAAGCGAATAAGGTGTAAAACCACGCGCATCTGTGCAGTGATTTTTTTATATTTGGATAGTATCGGCATTTACGCACGGTACATATGTCGCGGCTATTCTCCATTCGAATTATTCCATTGACAAGCCTCAAAGCCAAACCTGCGAATAGAAAGAACACGAGGTTAACTCTTTGTGTATCCGTAGGGATAGAAGAGCGCTTGCGACACGAAACGTCGTTTAGTTAAAACAACTTGACATTTTTTTTCTTTGATGCGTGTTATAACGTCGTGCTGTTTAGTTCGACGAATCATTTTGTTGCTTACAACGATGGGTTTGTTGTTGTTGTTGTTGTTGTTGTTGTTGTTGTTATTTTCGGAGTCGTGAAAATTATCTATTAATTTTAAAACGGAGTTAGAATTAATTTTTTGTGAATTTTCATAATTTATGCGTATGCCTTTAACTTAACATACGTTGTGTGTCTCTTCTGTTGTTGGTAGACGTACGCGATACGCATAAAATTTTGTCCACCCGAGATGAATATTTTTATGTAGGCACCTCGGCCGTAAACCTCCAGCTCGTCTGTCAGATCGCCGAGCAGCGTACCCGTTCGCGGTTGATACTCTGTTGTATCGTCGATCGATGACCTCAATATGACAGAGTCCGTATCGTAGTACAAGACTCGTTCATCTAATTTTTCCATGTAGGAATATAATTTCAAACGCGCTTGGGCGGTCGTGTATGCAGCAATGACTACGTTTGTATTAGGCCCCGACACAGTACAATCTTTTTTACTAACGTATGTTACATACATGACGTCTTCGCTAACCGGTAAGCAGCCTTTTACGTCAATTTCATCATCCCTTAGTAATTTACTTAATTCTTCGTATGTGTTGACAACTGTTTTGGGCAAATTTTCTCTTTGACCAAACTTTCCCCAAAATGAATACAAACAAAGTTTAGCCACAGATCTCATACCGGGATTTTTTTTAATGTTATTGGCATCTAACAAAATACCCTCTTCTTTTTCATATCTAGCAATATAATTAAAATGTTAAAAATGTGTTGATGTATTCGGTAAATGAGCCGCCTGTTTGTGTGGTTGGATCGTAAGTCTCAACCTCGCATTGCCATATGCAGTCGACGCGTAGTAGGCGATACCCTTTTTCGAAACTTATCTCGTGATGTTGCTGGTCTTTCCCCCTCTTACTCCCTCCTCCTTATCTCCTGCTCAGTTTTATTTTTCCGTAAAACTTGCATCATACACAACTCGTTTTCAGCATGTGTGCCTTTGCATTGTGTACAGAACTTGATGCCACATCGATGCTGACGCTTATCGAGAACACATAATATCTATTGCATTTTTCACAAATTTTAACTTGATCGCAAACAGATCTTTTCGCTGTTCTAAAATTTTTACTTTTACAAGCTGACCCTTTTTTTTATGATTTTCAAAACACAGTATACTGAAAAAATCACGTCGATAATCCTTGCACCGTACTTTGTTTGCGGGATTGGAGTCATCATCATCGGGCCGACAGCTGGGTGAAAAGCCACACGCAAGACACAGCGAGTCGCACGCGTATTGTAGCACTCTACCGTAAGCCTGGTTACACGAAGGACAAAAATATTTATATCCTTTTACCGATAGTAAATTTAAAATTAAATTATAATGACCTATGTCGCTGTGGTACATAATATTTATAAATTTTTTATTAAATAAAGCATCGTAATTTGCGGATCCATCATATACGAGCGATAATCCTGTACGAAACGTAATCATATACTTTTAAACATATTTCTTGCTCGAGTAGATATTTTTAAAAAATTTCTATTTCGTTTATCCCGAACCCATTTGTCTCGTTTACGTTAATATCACAAGATTCGACGAGAGCCCTAGCCTCACGCTCTTGCATTTTTGTCTTTTTAATCGACCACCACATAGCCTCCCACTCCGTAGTTGCATTTTTTTTTGTAAATAAACTAACCCGCAAACAATCGCTCTTGGTAAACACAAATTATCGTCATTTTGCTTCCTCAAAGAGGAAGCTATGTAATCATGCCAAAAAATTTTTTTATAATTTTTGTTAAAAATGTTTTTTATGATGTAAGACGTTGAAAAAAATTATTTTTTTGAAAAATTTTTTTCGTTTATCCACTGTTTCGTGTATGGATGTGGTAATTTTTTTTTTGGAACCATAAAAAAAGTATGTTCCTATGTTTATTATAACCGGACAAAGTGAATTTGATGTATTTCTTGATGACGATGCTGGGAAAAAATAATTAAGTTTTTTTAGCCATCTTCCATTGTTTTTTTTCATTTTTAGTTTTCGGAAAAATGATTTTTTGCGATTTTAACGTGTTAAAAATTAATGTTTTTCTTCCGAACAAAGTGCATCTTTTAAAGAAAAAAAAGAGCTTTAATTTCTTTTTTTTACTATTTTTGTAGGTTATGTCAATTTTAAGTTATTGTCGAAAAACTGAAAATTTTTTAAGAACTCGTAACTTAAATATTTCAAAAGATAATGATTTGAAATTTTGACAAAATATTTGTTTTTTTTATTTACTTTTTGAGGTTAAAATTTTAAGTATATTTATTGATTTGTTTTAGAGAAAATTGTGAAAAACCTTTTTTTTATTTTATTCAAAATCTCGAGTAAATTATTATATTTTAACTTGAAATTCACACCGTTTATGTTATTTTTGTCGTAGATGGTCTGTATAAATTTTGGGCTTTAACGGATTATTATTTATTGAGATATAGATTTTTTTTGTATGCTATTTTGTGCATATGTCTTAATAGTGGGAGATGAATTGTAACAATTGAGAAATAATATGTTCCTATGTTCCGATTTTAACCAAATAAAGTGGATTTGATGTATTTTTTAATAGGGATTCAAGAAAAAATATAAAAATTTTTTTTAGCGATCTTTAATTGTTTTTCTTCATTTTTAGTTTTTGGAAAAATGTTTTTTTGCGATTTTAACGTGTTAAAAATTAATATTTTTTTCCGGACAAAGTGTATCTTTTAGAAAAAAAAAAGATTTAATTTTTTTTTTTTACTTTTTTTGTAGGTTATGTCAATTTCAAGTTATTGTCGAAAAACTAAAAAATTTTTAAGAACCCATAACTTAAATATTTCAAAAGATAATGATTTGAAATTTTGACAAGATATTTACTTTATATTTTACTTTTTGAGATTTTTATTTTTCGAAAATTTTTGAAAAAATTTTTTTTATTTTATTCAAAAACTCGAGCGTGTTTGAAAAATTTTTCATGAGAATATATTTATAAACAAAAAAATACGAAAAAATAATAATTATAATGTAAACTATAAGATTTAATTATTTATAAATATTAATTTTTCTTAAAAGCAAAATTGTATTTGAGGAAGCTTTCTGCCAAATACTTGGCAGCGGTTTTTCATTAATAAAATTCCATTTTTTTAATATTATTTAAAACTTGTTCGCTCAATACACCACGACCTTCGGATATTTTGACGTATGTTACTTTAACCGTTATATTTTCGTCGATATTTGTAACTTTTTTACTCTCTTCTATACTAGAGAACAAATTCCATATGTCTTGATCGTTTAGCCGCATTAAGGGTCTGAAAAACAGATGCGCCGCACCATCTGTAAACGCATCTGCATTGATCGACACACCGACTTTGTAGTATTTTTCATCGTTTGTTTTTTTAAAACTGTTTGTAATATCATTCATCGCGCTTTTCAACCATGTAAGGGGGCTCGCATTGTCGGGTGGAGGACGGATTTTACACACTATTACCCGCACTTTTGTTCGAAAATTTTTAAACTGAATCTCGTTATCGCTTATTATTTTTATATGTCGGTTACCTGTCAGGCTTACTGAAGGCATTGCTTCCGGCGCTACTGCAGGATCTTGCAGCTGTATGTCTCCACTTCGTTGAATAATTTTTGCGATTGGAGGGCTTTGATTTGCGGTTGATGTTGATGATGCATTGACATCGACCTGGGAAACCGTTTTCTTTGACCCTCTTGACTCCTCCTCTTTTTCTTCTTTTTTTTCTCTCTTCTCCGTCTCTACCTCCTCTTCTTCTTCTTCTCTTTTTCTTTTTTCTCTTTTTTCTATCTCCTCCTCCTCTTCTTCTTCTCTTTTACTTTTTTTTCTCTCTCCGCCTCCTCCGTCTCTAACGTTTTTTCCAACTCCTCGACGGCTTGAACGAAAAAAATGTCATCGATAATTTCGGTAAGGTTTCATATGTGCTCGTGATTCACGAGAGCCGGATCAGCTAGAACCGTTTTAACTAAAAAAATAATTTAAAAATTTTTAAGAATATGTGATAATATAAATTTATTATTAAGATTTCATATATTTTATTCATACCTAAACGATTATACCATTCCTGATATGTGGCGAAATCTTCTTCGTCCTGAAGTCCACGTCATGACAGACAGTTATAAGCCACTTGAATGGCGGCTTCCGACTTACATATTTTTTCACAACATTTTTTCAAGTCCTCGATGCACATCTGAGTGCACATCCTAATTAACTCCCGCACTAGTGGCTCAAAAGCCAGGTTGACAAGTTCGTTGGACCACGCGAGACTCATCCGCGGCTGTGTCCACTCTCTATCGATCATGATCGCCCCACATATATAAATAATATGTGCTAATATTTCCCTTACTCTCTTCATTGTTAATTTTATTTATTTTTTTTTCAACAGAGGAAGAGAAACTAACGTTTGTTGGTTTCTAAGACACGAAGACAAGAGAGAAAGACTTGCGTGAGGACTTGTCGAGCAATGACTGATTTTTTAAGGAGCTCGTTGCGGGCTTTTATAACCCATCGGGGCTTCTTTATCCCTCGACTCTATTTTTTAATTTTTTTATCTAGAGATGCGATATGAAACTAGACCTAACGGAAAAAGATAACTCTAGATAAACATGTGCTCGATCGGTAGTACAGGGGGCCCCCTCCCCAAAAATAGGACAAGCATTTTCCGGAGTCACGCGCAGTTGCTAACGATCCCTCGTAGCAGCAGGAGGACCTGTCAAACAGTAAATTAACCCAAAGCCTTTAGTTTGTTATACTGTCTCTTGTTTCTGTGGGTGTGTATTTGTGTTTAATATACACTGCTTTTCTATCGATCGATGCACATGTGAATATGGCAAGAGCAAGAGCAAGGATAACGCGTAAGAGAAATAGTGATGTTTTCAATGAAGCGCGAGAAGCCGAGGCCCGCCCTGTGGTGTCGAGTAAGAGAAACGATGACAAGGATCTGTTCTCAAGATTTGGGGACGATCCATTTTCAAAAATCGTTTTTCCCACCGGGTTTCTTAAAAAAAATCCGCTGCGAGAACAGCAACCAGCAAGCGCATTGATACGTCTACCCCCTGGTGTTTCAACTACCATGTATCCACTAAATTATTCAAACACAAAAAAGATTGGTGTTGGCTTAAATTACATCAGTGAGAAAAAAAATTTCGAACCAACTATACAAATATTAAGTAATCATAACATAAACGGATTAATATTGGACTTCACTGCATGGACTGATTTACAAAATAATTTTGATATCATTTCATCCTACTTATCCGAAGACAGATAGCAAGCATCATCGTTAAAAATGAAAATAGGTAATCTTGAACTGCTGTTCACTACTGCATATAATATGAAAGCGATTGTGTTGGACAAACAAATCGATGTGTATTCGGATCCGGCAAAAAAACAACAGAGGAAAGAAAAAACATCTCCTACTCCAGCGCAAGTGGTGATGCAAAAACCAACATTAGACGGTCTAAAAAAATAAACTGTCTGTGTGGATGAACAGTATCATCGTATTGAGCGCATTACTGTTCTCGTCAACGCGCTTAAATACTACTTACTTGGTGAGATCACTGTTTTACTTAAAAACGAGAAGTCACCGAGAAGAAGCATCACACAAAGTGATTTAAAAACAATTTTAACAGATAATTCACGAGAGATTAAAAAAAAAATTAACACAATGTCTCAATCCATTAACTAATGTGGTATTTTTAAAGCATTATTTCGATATTGTGTATAAAGAATTAACTACCCTGTGTATCGATGTATTAGTGTACGAATTAAATGTATAATTCTTCGAATAAATGTAAAATGAATATATTTCTGAATAAAAAAAATTTTAAAATACATTAAATAATGTTATTTTTTCCCCACATATCCGTACTCCCTAAAAAAATCATATAAATTTTTATCTATATATTTTAAGTCATTTTTCTTTTCGTTATCGAACGATACTAAACGATACATATGGTCTAAAAAAGTCAGAGGTTGCGTTATTAGAGATACTTAAAAAAAAACAATTTTAATATACTTTTCACTGCTTTAGCTTTTAAAATATCTATTTTTTTCACCCATAGATTTTTGAATCTGTCACTGATATTAATGACCATCGGGGAGTAAAAAATTTGTCGCTTTTTTCCTTTGATCTATATACGCCTTCGAGATTTTTGTTTTGATTTATGATGACAGCTAGACACTTAACTCGTACACACTTGCAGCGCTCTAAAGAGTCACCCTAATTTTAAATTACAAAGCTGGGTGATACTCTTTATTTTTTCTAGGATCCTAATATCAAATTTCTATTTTTGAAAACTTGTTTAAACAGTTTTTGTTTCGTTTTCCCACAGCTACTCGTAATATCCTACTAATCCTAACATAAACGCGTGTTGCATCTATTCAAGACTCTGCACATGTCCTTAAAGATGTTTTTGGGCCCTTTTATTGGCTCGTTAGATCCTTAATTAACCAGGAATGTAGGAGGGGGTAGAGGTCTATATAAGCGATCGTGACTTGAAAAGTTTTCAATAGCTTTTCGTATTTTCGTGTCACTAACACGTTTTTACTGCATTAGCTTATTTTTCTTACTCTTGTTCAGAGTTTTCGATTAACTCTTATTTTAGTCTTTGTTTATCGTGCTGGTGCCGTTATATTTGTGTTTGCACATATAATTTTGTGTTCTAATAAAAAAAAAATGTCTTCGGTTTTTTTGCGCCCCTTTTTAAATTGGTGCGCATGTTGTCAATTTAAAAAAAAAAACTGCTGTTAAAACTTGAGTTTTAAAAACATTTAAAAACCGCTGCCAATTATTTGGCAGGAAGCTTCCTCAAATAAATATTTATTCCATATAAACTTAAAAAATATTTTCTATCAATTTTCAAATTTATATCTTTTCATCAATCAAATTACAACACATTTAATGACACTTTTATGACAAAAAATTGATAACTACATAATTACAAAAAAACTAAAAAATAAACTGAAGCATTTTTTTCTCTAAAATGCCTTTTATTAAAAAAAAACTTTAGTCCTTTTTTTTTAATAAAATAATCAAAATATCTGGTTGTGAATTATTCAACATGCGTAACCTTGAAATAATTTTAGTATTTTGACAATAACTTAAAATTGACATAACCTAAAAAAAAAGTAAAAAAAGAAATTTTTTTTCTCTAAAAGATGCACTTTGTCCGGAGAAAAAAATTAATTTTTAACATGTTAAAAACACAAAATAACATTTTTCCAAAAACTAAAAATGAAAAAAAAAACAATTGAAGATCGCTAAAAAAATTTTGTTTATATTTTTTTCCAAATTCCTTTTAAAAAAACAAATCGAATCCACTTTGTCCGGTTACAATCGAAAAACAGGAACATATTATTTTCTGGCGTTAAAATCCGTATTCATCTTCTGAGGTCGTCTGCTCAAAGCAGCATACAAAAAAATCAATATTTCAAGAAATAATAATCTGTTAAAGCCCAAAATTTATACAGACCATCTACAACAAAAATAATGTAAATGGTGTAAATTTCAAATCAAAATATAATAATTAAATCGAGTTTTCGAATAAACTAAAAAAACAGTTTTTTACGGTTTTCTCTAAAAGATATGTATAAATATACTTAAAATTTTAAATACAAAAAATAGATATTACAGCAAATATCTGGTCAAAATTTCAAATCAATATCTTTTGAATTATTCAAGATATACATCCTTGAAAAATTTTTAGTTTTTTAACAATAACTTAAAATTGACATTACCTAAAAAAAAGTAAAAAAAGGAAATTAAAGCTTTTTTTTCCTCTAAAAGTTGCACTTTGTCCGAAAAAAATATCAATTTTAAGCATGTTAAAATCGCAAAAAACCATTTTCCTGAAAACTAAAAGAGTAAAAAAACAATTTAAGATCGCTAAAAAAAATTTTTTAATATTTTTTCCCAAATTTCTTTTTAAAAAACGAATTGAATCCACTTTGTTTGGTCAAAATCGAAAGAAAGGAAAAACTTTTATGTCACATTAAAAAAAACGGATACGTACATCCATACACAAAAAAGTGGTTACACGAAAATTTTTTTTCGAAAAAATAATATATTTCGACTTCTTACGTCATAAAAAACATTTTTAATTTATAAAAAAAATTTTCTGCACGATCACAAGGCTTCCTCTTCGAGGAAACAAAAAACTGAAAAATTCTTGTTGCAACTGTGCACATGTGTGCAGTTTAAAAAATAAAACAAAAAGTTAGTGTTTTATTTTTATAACTTTTTTTGTGCATTTTGTTTTGAAAAAATCGCTGTCTTGGAAGGTGATGCGTATTTTTATTACACCGAGGGTTCATGGGCGATATTGAGTAATACCAGGACCTGCAGTGGTCCTTACCATGATTTGAAGATCGAGGCGTGTCTCGATCTCAAAAACCACGTTTATGTACCGACCGTCAATGTGTTAGCGACGGTGGAGGATCGTAAAAGAGGATATCCGAGACGGTATCTGTCCGTGTTTATGCAGCAGTGGAGGAGACTTTTAAATGCTGTCAAGGACATCGAGTTGTGGTTTAACGACTCGACATTCACCGCTGGAAGATCAATCGATCTTAGTGGATACAATCTAGAACTGGAGTACAGTCGTCGCTGGAAGAAGAATAAGTGTTTAAACGTTGTGGAGACGGGTAAAGCCAACCCACAAGAGGTGGCTTTAGATAACAATATCAGGATACTTTACAGCCCTTCAGTTTCGATTTTATAAAATCGGGGGTCAGACGAGTATTGTTCAACGACCCTAAATTCTGTGGAAGACTGCTTGACAAGGTCGCTAAAGATATCTATATTCACGCAGGAAATCTTATTTATTATTGGGTGATGGACGTGGAGCACGACGCATTTGCCAAGTTCAAAGTGACTTAATAGTGATGTGAAAGTGCGGGCGCACGCGCGCGCGTGTGTGTGTGTCTGTGTGTGTGTATGTATATGTATAATTAAAAACTTATAAAATACAATTGACTGAAAAGAACTTTTAAAAACAATAATGAACTTTTAAAAATTATAATCACAAATGTATACGAAAAAATTGTGAAACACGTAATGAATTTTTTTAATTTTTAAATAAAATATTTTTTGAATTTAAAATATATATATTTTATTAGTTATTTTTTCGGTCATTGACCTTTCCTTCTCTTTTACGCTTTCACTCCTTTTGGTACTAGGATAGCAGCATTTAGCAACATGTAAGTAAAAGAAATAACTTTCTTGTATTTTATACTCTCCTTACCCGTTAGCGCCTTGTTACCACGTGATAGCTCTATTTAAATTATTATATAAGTTTTCTTTATAGTAGTAACCCTTATTAATCTTGAAGACATTTTCTAATCTAAGAGACCTTTTTTTTTACTCCCCGATCCTTCCGCGAGTGACCCTCTCTCCCCCTTCCACCACGGGAATCCCTCTCCCCTCTTCCTCCTTTTCCACTCATGCGCGACGACTGGCGCCAGAAGTGTGACGTCAGAGGTATCTGCCGTTCAACGACCCCTACTACTCACCAACAATGTCAATATTATTAAAAAATTTTCGGGCTGTATTTCCGTCATTGGTGCTTCCATAGCTTTGTCGTGGTTTGTCAACGAGCATACCTATTTTTTCTCGTAGTTTTGTAATTATTGTTTCTTTTCTAGCCTGAATGACATTGGATTCCTCAGTACCATTTTAAGAAATCTAAAGTAAGAAATAGTAAATTGTATTCCACATATGTAAAAACAATTAATAAATAATTTTTACTTCATCACTAAAATACATACCTTCCATTTTTTTACAGGTAGTTGATAAGAAACGTATAAAACACATTCTAAGAATCTTACTTTGGCATGTAAAATAGGTATACCGTATTTTAAGTTTTCAGTCTTTATTTCTTTGCATGTCAGGTTTTCTATATCATTCATAGCGGATATTGTTGAATC